>MDKI01155397.1:0-18740 GCA_005239505.1 Nicotiana paniculata | reverse complement strand
TATATATATATAATAATAAAAACAAGGCAGAGTTTAATATCTCAATAAAATAAAGACCGAAATCTAACAAGAATGAAATCATAGAAAGGTAACAGCTCAGTACACAGAGATAACAACAAGGGATATCCCGAGATACCGTCTTGTAGTCCCAAACGTAAATGTGCAGGGGATCTCCCGGAATACCGTTCTATAGTCCCAAAGTAAATATGCGCGACAGGGGGATCTCCCGAAATACCATTCCGTAGTCCCAAAGTTAATATGCAGGTGGATCTACCGGAATACCGTTTCGTATTCCCAAAAGTAAATACACAACTCAAACAATAGAATTTAACAGCTACAACACGAAACCCTACAATTAGACTAAGTAAAAGTCAAGGAAAAGTAGTAAATTCACTAAACATGCTACACGGAGTTCAGATAAATAATTAAGGGAAGTAGACATGCTATTCTAATTTAACAGGATACTAAACATGCTAATATGACTCAAATAAGAAGGAAGCAGGTCATTATTTAGCAGAAATCAGGTTTTTACAATAATTAGCCCGTGTACGTACTCGTCATCTCACGTACACGGCACTTTCATATCAAAATTAGTACCAAATCCTAAGGGGAGTTCTCCATACAAGGTTAGGCAAGCCACTTACCTCGAATCAAGCTCAATCAATTCGTAACAATTCTCTTTCCACGAATATCCAACTCTGAATGGCCTAAATTAAGCCAAAATCAATTACATATCATAAATATAACTACAAAGAACTAAGCTAGCTAATGAAATCAAAGTTAAAGCAAGAAATTGAAAAATCGCCCTAAAAAGCCTCTCCGGGTCCACGTCTCGGAATCGGGTAAAAACACAAAATATGAACACCCATTCACTCACGAGTTCATTCATACCAAAATTACTCAAATCCGATACCAAAATCTCGATCAAAATCCCAAAATTCTGTCTAAGAACTTTTCTCAAATTTTCCCCAATTTTCCACCCTAAATCACTACTTTAATGATGAAATTAAAGAAATAACCACGAGAATTAATCAAAACTAGGTAAGAATCACTTACCCCAAACACCCACGTTTAAATCCCTCCAAAAATCACCTAATTCTGAGCTCTCAAGTCCAAATGGTGAAAAATGACATAACCCCTCGATTTTGAACCTTTAAATTTGTCCAGGTGTGCCCTTCTTCGCAAACGCGGCCACTCTCTCGCGTTCGCGTATAACAAAAATTTCACAGACCAAATTTCCTCCTTCACGAACGTGAGGGACCTCTCGCGAATGCGTACCTTTCACTTCCTGGTCCTTTGTGAATGCGATACCCACTACGCGAACGCGTAGACCAAATGGTTGGGGTCCCCAGCTGCCTTCTTCCTCTGCGCGAACGCGTTCCACTCTTCGTGTTTGTGATGCTTCCACTGACCATACCTTCACAAACGTTGGATCCTTTACGCGAAAGCTAAGAAAAAACTTGAGTTGGCCTCCCAGATGCCCTACGCAATGGAGGGACCTCTCTCGCGAACGCGATGAAGAAATGTCTACAACAAAAACATCAGAAATATGCTCTCTTTTCTTAACCATCCGAAATCAACCTGTGGTCCCCGGGACCTCAACCAAACATACCAAAAATTCCTAAAACACCATACGAACTTAGTTGATCCCTCAAACCACATCAAACAATGCTAAAATAACGATTCATCCTCCAATTCAAACTTAAAGAACTTGAAACTTCAAATTTTCACAACTGATGTCGAAACATATCAAACCACGTTCGATTGACCCAAAATTTTGCACACACGTCATAATAAACCTTACGGACCTATTCCAGCTTCCGAAATTGGAATCCGACTCCGATATCAAAAATTTCACTACCGGTCAAAATCTCCAAAACTTCGACTTTCGTCATTTCAAGACTAATTGGGATACCAACATCCAAAACACGATATGAACACGCCCCTAAGTCCAAAATCACTTAACGGAGCTAACAGAACCATCGGAACTCCATTCCGGTGTCGTCTTCACATAGTTCCAACTACGGTCCAAATCCTAAGGCTTAAACCTCCGTTTAGGGACTAGGTGTCCCAAACACTCCAAAAACCAAAACGAAACCTTCCGCCAAGTCACAATAGCAAAAATAGATATGGGGGAAGCCGTTAAAAGGGGATCGGGGCTATAACTCTCAAAACGACAGGTCGGGTCGTTACATCCTCCTCCTCTTAAAATA
This sequence comes from Nicotiana paniculata, assembly GCA_005239505.1. Classification (NCBI taxonomy): domain Eukaryota; kingdom Viridiplantae; phylum Streptophyta; class Magnoliopsida; order Solanales; family Solanaceae; genus Nicotiana; species Nicotiana paniculata. Next base: position 16,527 of record MDKI01155397.1, on the reverse strand, counting down.
ATCGTTCGTCCTCGAACGAGTATAGAGACATACCTGAAGCGGTGAAAAGATGTTGTTTACGTTCTCACACTACACTTCTGCAAAAATTGTGCAGGTTCTGAGGCAGGTACATCTGGTGTTCGTCCAGGCGTGCATCCGCATTATCTAGAGGCCTAGTGGTGAGCTACTTTCCATGCTCCGTTCTGCAGCACCCGGAGCCTCCTCTTGTTGTATTATTATTTATGTATATTCTTCTTCAAACAATATTTGTAGGGAGTTTTATATATTATACTAGATGCTCGTGCACTTGTGACACCGGGTTTTAGGGAAATTTCTAGTAGATATTCATGGTTTTTGTCTATTTATTTCACTAATTGACTCTTATGTTTATTTATTTACTTATATTACTATTAACATTACTCTTAGTTTTTTAATTAAATAAAATCAATGAATTTAAAAATATTAAAATGTACAATTAAATGGATAGTTCACCGTTGTCTTGCCTAAGGGCGACGGTGCGCGCCATCACGGCCTATAGTGGGTATTGAGTCGTGACATCCACTATTGTTTCTGCTCGAGGTATATTAGTTTCTAAATTTATAGGATTGAGATGACCAATAGCAGTCTTATATATTTCAGCTCTACACACGTCCCATATAAACTTTTTATGGCACTTAGTGTACGATCCAATCGGTCGTTTGGAGCATCCGAACACAATTTGATGGTTTAGGGTCTCGAGTAGCTTCATATGGTGTATTGCAACTTGCGTGCATCCTTGGTTTTGGTTTTCAAAGTGATTCAGAGCTAATTCGAAAGAATGGTTCTCATTTTAGAGCTTTAAGATTGGAAGAGTTGACCAAGTTTGACTTTTTGCATATGTTATCTTGGATAGGTGTTTTAATGGATCCGAATTTCGATTGATCTATATCATGATTTTGGACTTGGACGTATGGTCGGAATCGAATTCGGAAGTCCATAATTTGATTTAACTTGTTTTGCTGGAAATTGGCAATTTAAAGGTTTAGAATTTTTCTAAGTTGACCATGATTTAGCTTTAGGGCTTGAAATAAGTTCTTTAAGCTATTTGGAACTTGTATGCAAAGTTTGGCGTCATTCCGAGTTGATTTGATAGGATTCGGACACGCGGTTGTGTTTTAGAAGTTCTTGAGTTTCATGTAAATTTCATGTGTTTTGGAGGTTTGATTCATGTATCCGGATGTTATTTTTTATGGTTTAATAGCATGAGCAAATTCGTATTATATTTTTAGACTTGTGTTGATGTTTGGTATGGAGCCCCGGGGGCTCGGGCGAGTTCTAGAGAGTTTGTAGAAGGTTCAATTGGTTCTGGTGCTCTGTTCTCGCATTTGCGATCTCCGTATTTGCGAGATCCTCTCGCTTTTGCGATGATGGTCTGGGAACAAGGGTTTCGCATTTGCGAAATTTTCCATCTTATTTGTGATGACCTCGGTATGACAGGTTCCGCATTTGTGGCATTTCCTGTCGCTTTTGCGAAGGCTCCATTACTTACATTTGCGAGACTTATGTCACATTTGCGACTTCATCAGGTTGGGTTGGTATTCACTTTTGTAATTTTTGTTCCGCAATTGCGGGGTTCGCATTGTTGTACCCCAGGTCGCAAATGCGCCATCTGAGGTTGGTTATAAGATTTGTATTTCGGGACTTAGTCTTATTTTAACACCTTTTGAGCCCTGGACACGGTGTGAGGCGATTTATGGAGAGATTTTTATACCAAAATATTGGGTAAGTGATCAATATCCCACTATATTTCATGATTATACACTAGATTTAACATCAAATTTATGAGAATCAAAGAGAAAATTTGGAAATTTTTGTCAAAGTTTTCAAAAATGAAGATTTTAGTTTTTAGTGTCGGTTTGGACTGGGATTTGAAAACAAAACACATATATGGAAGATTAGTTTTACTTGAAGTTGTTATTTCTTGGAATGTCTTCTTGTTGAGTTATTGGCGTTGAAGTTGTAAAAGTCGTTATCACATTGAGGTGTAGTTGTTAATTGTTGAGATATCTTTCCTTGATAAGCAATTCTCATTCATTTTATTATTGTTGAGATTCTTGTACACGTTGTGATTAAGCCATGGGCTATTTGTTATGGATTGGTATTGTTGAATTTAGACAAATTGTGGCATATGGACACTTGTGGTGCTAGTTGTGGTTGTATTGTGATTGATACGCATGCAGTGGTATAAGGCTAGGGGTTGAAACGCATGCAATGAGATAAGGTGGGATTGATACGCGTGTTGCTAGTAGGGGAACTACTTGAAGCTACGGGGTGAGATAAGGTGGGCTAAAACGCTTGTAGCTATTTCGGGAAAAATAATTTTTCAAAACTAAATGTAAGGCTCACACGGTGATAAAGACAAATTGTGATTAAAATAGTTAAATGTGAAAATGAAATAGTACCTCGGTTGTGATTCTTATCGTACATTATATGTTGGAATAACTTGTAGATTTGAACGGTTATTGTTCTTCCTTTAATCATTCATTCACATTTCGATTGTATTTGGTTATTCATTGTTATCTTGGTGTTGTAACGATTGTGGCATCTTGTGTGAGTCATGCATTCTAAGTGATTTATTGTATTGTGTTAACATGTCAATATGTGTTTTTGTTATTACTGGGTAAATTGATTGTCAATGTGGATTTAATTGCGTGGAATCATTATATCATATTTTGTTGAGTTGTTGGTAACATAACTGTTTAAATAAAATATTTATTTAAAATATTTTATTCTATGTGTCTCTTAAGATAGAACTTGTTATCTATCTCGGTGGCCTATTGTTTTGAATAATTATCCTATTTTTACTATTATTGGATTTTCAAATTATACTCATCACCCTGTTTGATGTTACTTTACTTAAAAATTGTTATCACGTTTTTATTTTAACAAATTCTATATTTGATTCGTTAATTTAATGGATGTTTGCCTTGTTTATATATTATATTTTTACTCAATTTTATTGATTTTTAAACTAAACTCATTTGCTACCTATTTTGTATAGATTGTATCTTATTTTACTTTATTTGATTTCTAAAATAAACTCATTATTTTCGTTTGACACCTTACTTTATTCAAGATTGTTATTATGCTTTATGGTATTTAAATATATCTCTCGATTATTTTAATTGATATTTGTCAGGGTTGCACTGTACATGATAGCATGTGGGCTTTGTCGTGCGAAGGTGATTGTTTTTGTGGGCAGGAGGTGCCATATATGTAAGATTTGAAAAATGTAGTTCATGATTTGTAGTTTACGAGGTGTGGTGCTGGGCAATTCTTGTTGTAAGTCCATGCGTTAGGAGCGATTTGATATTTGAGTTGTCATCCATTTTTTCTTATTTGAGTTCGTTCACATATCATCCATGTTCTAATTATGTTGCTCCTTTATTACTCATTTATTACTTGTTGACATGTGGGTTTCTATTTCTTCATTACTGGTTGCAAATTAATAATTTTTCCGCCGTTAGTATCACATTTATTTTCTTTCCATTATTAGGTTTATGTATATCTTGAACAGGTTTCTATGTCTAGTAGGTGTCCTAACCTAACCTCGTCACTACTTTACAGAGGTTAGGCTTGATATTTACTGGTTACCGTTATGGAGTACTCATGCTATGCTTCTATACATTTTTGTGTAGATAGATCCATGTATTCTGATCGTATTGTTGAGAGTTGCATCTGCGCGTTGGGTGCGCAAGTCTAGGAAAGCGACTTTTCAACCCCTCCAAACGACCAAACCTAATCCCTTGAATTAATCTCAATTCCACGTAAACTATTGCTTAGCAATCATACCACTTTCCAGTAATAGTAATTGTTTCTATATCTTACGTGCATATACTCATTAAACTATTTTCTGACAATCTTTTCGAATTCAATAAGTATAATCTTTTATTGAAAATTTGAGTATAGAATTTTCAAATTTCTTAAAATAAAACTTTTATATATTTAAAAATACGTTAAAAAAAATACTGAGCTCCTTTAATGAACAATTCAAAATATTAAAAATATTTGCAAAAATATGACTTAAAAAATTTTTTCTGACTCCCCAAGTAATAATTCTTTAACATAAAGTGAATATATCTGGATTGCATCTTTAATTAAAAAGCAGTATAGCCTCCATTAATCTTGTTTGCAGATCAGATCATTTATTACATTTTCGTAGCTAGCAATGGACCCAAGAACATGGAAAAATATTAATCCACTACCAACTAATTAATTTTCGTTGATTTAATGCTATCAATCAATATTTCTAACAACCAATCACAATCTCATGTACAATGCCAACTTGTTATAACGTTAACCTTTAAAAAAGAATTATCATCACAGAAAAACTTTTTGATATATCCTCAAGTTAAGATTGCTATGATGACACGACCTAAATTTGGACATATAAAGTATTCCTTGCGTAGAATTATTTTTGATTCCCTAAAACAGAATTTTTTTTTTATAACTTTCGAGATAAAGTATTCCTTGAGTAAATCATTTTTCAAGCATTGATTCCCTAAAACAAATTACTACTTTTTTTTTTTATATGAAGCTTAAAAAAGGTACTCCCTGACAACTCAAAATAAAAAAAAATCGAGATAAAGTATTCTTTGAGTAAATTATTTTTTAATCTTCGATTCTCCAAAACAGAATTTTTATTATCAGAAATGTTTTACACTGGCTGAATGATGACGAGACTCTGTGTCATGTAAAGTTGTCAGTCACTTCTGCTATGACACATCTCCACTGTAGTGAGGACATGACCTTGATAACAAGGTGTGAAGGGCAAGAATCAGGGTACGAGACTATTAGGTAGTCGAACATTTTTTTTTGTCATATTAGTAACTTAAGTACTAGTAAGTAATCGAACATTTCTCTTTGCCATATTAGTAGCTTAAGTACTGTGGTTGGTTTTGCATTAAAATTAGCGGCACCCGGGGCATTCACAGAATTTTTGTAAGCTGTGTAAAAATTTATAAAAGAACGGGAATAATAATTTTACCTCTAACCTCTTAGAGCAAAATCAAGCACATAACCAATACGTCAAGAGACAAATTGTGTCAAGTGATGTTATTTTCGTCTACTTATTTGCTTCCTCACAATATTAATACATATATTTAGCAAAAATATCGGACGAGCGTGTGACACCGCTTCGATAAATGTGCATTCGCTCCTGAGTGGCACTCATAATCATCAAATCCTGGATTCGCCTCTGATTGTAATCATCACAACCACAACATTCATATACTCCCGTACTATAATATGGATAATATGTTACCAATATTTACATCTTAGGAGATAATTTTATTTGAAAATCAACTTTATACGTAAAATTATGTTTCGTCGTTAAAATCAAGTTTATTTGAAAATCAACTTTATAGTACATCATTCATGCTATTATTTTATATGGTATCAGGTTGACTTAGCAATTTGTATCATATTTATTCATTTTCTTTTTTGTTCTCTCCATATCAAAATCAAACAAAACAAACATGGCTGAAGTGCTTGTTTCCATTGTCCTTGAACAATTGGGAAATTTCATTGTGGAACAAGTTAAGGGACAAGTTGATGAACTAAGAATGGCTATTGGGATCAAGAAAGAGATCCAAAGTCTATCTTTGAAGTTAAAAATGATAAAAGAAGCACTGAATGATGCTGAGAAAAGAAGGGTCAAAGACAAAAATGTTAAACATTGGCTAGAAATTCTTGAAGACTTTTCATATGACACAGATAATGTGTTAGATGAATGGAAAACAAGAATTTTACAGCAAGAAATTGAAAGAAATGAGGCTGCTGCTTCAATTCCAAGGAAGAAAGTAAGTTGCTTTTTTCTACCTTCTTGTTTTACTTTCAAGAAACTTGAGGTGAATCGCGATATTGTTCGAAAAATAAAGGAACTGGATGTGAAGTTAGAAGTGATTGTCAAAGAAAAAGATCAGTTCAATTTTGTAGTTAATGCAAATGGTGTTGTTTCTGATCAAGATGTTTTTAAGAGAGTTATGACTACAGGCATTGTTGATGAATCAGAAGTACATGGTAGGGATTCTGATAAAGATGTTGTAATAAGTAAGTTGCTTGAGAATTTTGATCAAGAAAATGGTATCCTTGTTGTTTCTGTTGTGGGCACAGGTGGGATTGGAAAGTCAACTCTTGCACAACTAGCCTATGGTGATGAAAAAGTAAAGGGTCATTTTGATGAAAGAATTTGGATTTGTGTATCGGATCCTTTCGATGAAGTCAAAATTGCAAAAGCTATTCTTGAATCTCTAACTAAAACCTCACCAAATCTGTCTCAACTGCATATGTTGTTAGAAAGAATTCAAGAATGTGTCTCTAAGAAAAGGTTCTTTCTTGTGCTAGATGATGTATGGTCTGAAGATTGTTCGAAATGGGAACCGTTGAAGAACTCTCTCAAGAATGGAGCTCGGGGAAGTAGAATCTTGGTTACATCTAGGAGTGAGAGGGTTGTCGGAATGATGGGAAGTTCTTACATGCATCGGTTGGGACAAATCTCGGATTCAGATTCTTGGTCATTGTTTAGTCGGATAGCATTTTCAGGAAGGAATAAGGAGGATTTTGAGAATTTAGAAGATATTGGGAAGAGAATCGTAGGAAAGTGCAAAGGTTTGCCACTAGCAGCAAAGACTATGGGAAGTCTCTTGCGGTTTAAGGATACAGAAGAAGAGTGGCAAACTGTTTTAGACAATGAAATATGGGAATTGGAGGAAGTGGCAGTAGACTTGTTTCCTCATTTGTACTTGAGCTACGACGATTTGCCCCCAATCTTGAAGCAGTGTTTCACATATTGTGCCATTTTCCCTAAAGATACTGTCATAAATGTTGACAGGTTGATCAGAATTTGGATGGCACAAGGTTATCTCAGCACAGTTGAAAATAACCAACAGGAAGTAAAAGGACGCGAGTATTTCATGAACTTAGCTACTCGTTCATTCTTTCAAGAGCTGGAGAAAGATGATAAAAATGCAAGTGTTATAGTATCTTGCAAAATGCATGATGTAGTGCATGACTTTGCTCAGTTTCTCGCTAAAAATGACTGCTATAGCATCAAAGGAACCGAAGCAACTGAAAACAAAGTAGATGTTCTTAGTGTCCGTCATTTATGCTGGGAGAGTACTGATAGTACAGTGAATCCTACTTCTATTTGTGATATTGGAAAGATTCGCAGTCTATTTGCTCAACAGTTGCACGCAAAAGAGCTTCCTCGAGATCTATTCAAAGGTCTTAAATGCTTAAGAGTTCTAAATTTACATGGATGTTTGATGCAACAACTTCCTGAAGACATCGGAAATCTATTTCATCTAAGGTGCATTGATTTAAGCAGCAGTCAAGTGATGGACTTACCTGAAGCCATTTGCCGCTTGTGTAATCTGCAAACCTTAGATCTTCATGGTTGTAAGATTCTTTCAAGGCTTCCCCAACAGATAGGAAAATTGTTAAACTTGAGACATCTCATTACTACAGACATGCCAAAGTTGGAATCTTTTCCTCAAGGAATTGGAAGTCTAACTCAACTCAGGACTTTGAGTGACTTTGTAGTTGGGATTGGATCGAGCAAGTTGGGATATATCGGAAAATTGAACCAACTTCAAGGATATCTATCAATCCATGTGATCGACAGTTTGAACTCTGCAGAAGATTTAGTTGAAGCAGAGAAGGCACAACTCAGAATCAAGAAGTACGTTAGAGAATTACGTTTGAATTTCTATTGGACGAGTGAGGTAAGAATGGATGTGATTGAAGCTCTAATACCTCCTCCAAACCTTAGATCTTTGACAATCAATGGATACAGAGGTACTCAATTACCAACATGGATAACATTGTCACTTAATAATCTTAGAGTTGTTACACTGAGTGAGTGCTTTAACTGCAGCTTTCTGCCACCTTTAGGTAAGTTACCATTTCTTGAAATTCTTTGGGTAAGGCTTATGGATGAGCTGAAACATGTAGGAAATGAATTATTGGGCTTGCCAGGAACCATTGAATCATTTCCAAAGCTAAAGAAATTGAGATTTTCATATTGTTCAGAGTGGGAACAATGGACAGACTTGCAACCACAAGTTGTTATCTCAGTAATGCCTAATCTCAAGGTATTAGAATTAGATTACTGTGAAAAGCTTAATAGCCTTCCATATTGTCTCTTGCAAAGGCTCTCATCAATAGAGTCTTTAAAGATTAACATGTGCCCATATCTTGAACTTGACCGGACTAAGATATCCCATATCCAGAATATTGAAACTGGTAATCGGATTTGAGGAAAGTTGCATATTTTTGTTGGGGTAATTTTTATATAAGAGAAAGGGGAGCCATGGAGCAGGTTCGAGTCGCGGAATCAGCGGCGTTTTGATAGGCTGACTACATCACATTGCCCATAATTTTTATAAGAGAATAAAGTCCGGGGAACGGACTTGTATCTATGTTATAAGATTATCATACTATTGTCTTTCTGTAGTTTGCATGTTGAATTTTTATTACTCCCAGAATTAGAATTACAAAGTTCTCATAAAGATTTCATCTTCTGCTGTTAAGTGTTCCAAGTAATACTTCACAAACTAAATACTTTACACCAACCAAACAATTTAACTTCAGAAGTTACAAATTGAAGTAAAAATTCGTATCACGAGATTATTGTCAACTTTGCGTTAATTAGTTTGATACAAACAACCATACCCTGCGAGTTGTGTGCGACGGTGCATAGAGTTCTTTTCCAGAACATAAATAATCAAAGAACATTTGATCATTTTATCAGCATTCAATTGTCTTAGGCATATCTTTAAAAAATTGATCTTGATATAAGTAGAAATTTTTGGCTATTTTCATTCTCTTTCAATTTATAATGGTACACAGAATTACAAGGTAAGTAGCAAGTGGACAGACATTGTCACTGGTATCTTTGGTATCAGCCACCTCTGTCCACATCAACTGGAAAGAAGCCAGGTTCTTTTAACAATGCTGGCTTACTTTTATGCTGGACTGTTGTAGCAAGCTGAAGTTCTAACAAATAATTAGGCCAAAACTATAGTCTTTATTCTGCAAAATTGATTAGCATCACTTGAAAGGGGCACAATTTGTTGACTGTTCCTCTTCCTTTCAGACAATTCTTCATGTGCCATAGCAGTCTTTTTCACGTCCCGAGGTTGGAGCAAATGCACTACACTGCACCGTTAACATTCTCGATATCGTCTTTTGTCAAATGCATCTTGCCTTTGTCTCGTCTAGGGTTTTTTCGTGTTTGATCTGGTTGCCCTCGCTACAGAACAAACAAGATTTTACCAAGATCACAATCACTAGAGTCAATGCCATTGTCCATGCAAAGGCTCTTAGCTTAGGAGATTCCCATATGATATAATTATATATTGTGATTGTTGTGTTGACACATATTGGTGCCTACTATGGTACCTAGACTAAAACAGGGTTAAAGGGATAAGGGTTCGTTGGACAGGGATATGCTTAGTGTTTAAGAAACAATGGTAATATTAAAACATGAACTAGGTATATTAGTACCTTTCTCAGAACAAATGCCAAATAAAGGTAGGCTACCTCCCATTCATCTGGTGATAGAGTACCTGTTATTAGCAACGTAAGTCAGAACAGAAGCTGGGGGGAAGCATATGAAATAACAACAAATTGGATGAAATATCAAAGCAGTAACATTCAGCAGCCAACATAACTAAACTTACTTTGGTCTTGGTTCCCATCACCTAACGCACCGAGCCTCCTCATTAGTTCAACGAACTCTGGTTTCTTCATGTATTCCTCCACAAATACGTGGTTATTCTTCACAAAAACTAGCTCAAAGTCATACTGCATTTAACAAAATAATGTTGTCAGAAAACACTAAGGTGGCGAGAAACAACTGCATAATATTCTTGAATTCAATCTACGATATACCTTCCTCAGTGGCGTTATATTAGTATTTATGCCTCATATACAATACAGAAAATCTCTCTATTTTCTAGAAGAATTCATGTAGAGTGTAATATATTCTCATTTTGTGAGACTCATTAACTAGCATTAGAGAGCTCTCTATCAAGAAAAACGCTTCCTCAATATAAAAGAGAACCAACCAGGGTCTTGATTCAAAGAAAAAATGATATAAGATCCAAAAAAAGGGAACATATAAACCTAGGATTTCTCATTTTCAATTAAAGGAAAAAGGATATCTTAAGTCGAAGAACAAATGACTTGTGGGTTGGAAATATATCCACCAACTAAAAATAGGAAGCACAGATGCTAATACCTCTTCCGCCAATGCCTTGAAGACGTGGAAAGGGACAATCCACTCGGGACAGTCAACAGCATCCTACAATCCAAATCTTAATTGTTTATTTGTAGACAAGCAGAGAAGTCAAATATACTCACACATAAGATGCAATCAAAGGATTTTAAATATCAGGATCCTAACTTGCTTGTCAGGATTTAATAGGAGGAAATAAGATCCCAAGCATAGTACATACAAATCAGTAGGTTGTGTTAACATGGCAACTCCTCACATGTTAATATGCTCACATTAATATTGTCAAATTGAATATTAATGAATGATTTTTGCGCACCAAAAAGAAGTATTCGCTTTCATTTGTAACACATGCAAATCCTCACAAGTAGAGTAAGAACATTCATTAGTCTGCTAGAAATTGCTGATGTCGAGGCTAAATCAAAAAGACAAAATAAAAAATCCTTCAATATGCACGATTCTAAATGCTTAAAGCAAAAATTGAAAAAAGATGCACGTATAAATAGCTACAGAAAAGGTAGATAGAAATTGTAGCATTGATTCCAAATTGAAGCCAAGATTAATGTTTTGCAACTAAATCAACAAAAGAACACATGTGCTCTAAATTTTTAGCAGTAAGATTAAAGGACACAGCTAAGATACATAGGCACAAGTGTACACACCTCCAGATGGAACTTGTATTTGATGCCAAAAGGATTTGAAGATTTAAATTTCTGCAACAATAGAAGATCTTAATATACAATAACACACATACCTAGATTAGAAAGAAAAAAACACAGAAATTTCTGTAGAAAATGATAACATAAATTACCTTCTCTGAGAATTCTTCATCAAAACGTATCCAATAGACACTATTACCAAAGGCTAGTGCTTCAGCTGCAATTTCAGAGGAAAAGGGACCATATATATATGTCAATAGATCTTTAAGACAGTACAAAAAGCTACTATATAACACATTTCAAAAATATGCAAGGACACCATCACTCCATAGTCCAAGTGATGGATACACGGTCATAAAAGAATGGATAATATTAGATATAATCATAGAGGCTTCCAGTGACAAACATGAGAGTATAAAATGAGAAACTGTAACCTAAGATGGTGGACACCATGCTTGTAAGTGCGATACGATGATGATTGAAGGTGCTAAAAAGGGATATGTGTAGACCTAAAATCATATGGAGGGAAATTGTCCCAAAAGACCTACAACCTCCCGTAATCGGTGCAGACTTAACAAAGAAAGAATACAAATAGAAGCAAAGGAGCTACAAATGCCGACAAGTTAGGATTAAGGTTTAGTTGTATATGCTGTTCCTACATTAGGTATGGTGAAAATAAACCTTCTCTTAGCTTCTTGATGATGACATTGGCATCTGGCATTGTTCCAATAAATATTCCTCCAGGTCGAAGTAAAGCCGAGACATTGGCCAGCGCACGCCGTGCACGTGCCTCAGTAGACCACGAATAATGCATAGCAAACTGCAAAGTTCAAGTTTACAATCAACTATGAAAATCCACCCGACAAGCATAATTTACTGGATAAAGGGCTGTCGCCTCTACAGCTACTATGCAGAGGCATCCAATTAGGAGAATACCGTACATCCAATATTTCCTCAAACTTTACTTCCTCAAAGTTTTTCCTTTTCAAAATTAAGAAAGATGTGGATTATACTCCTTTTTCAGTGAGCTTGTCTGGAAAAGCTTCTGAGCACACTAAGTAATTTCAGTTTCCAATGGAAAATAACAGGTAAAGATGGACAAAGACGATAGCAGAAAGGGAACATCTAATATAGCGAGGAACCAGAGCATAAAAGCTTGAGAAGAGATATTTACCAGGGCATCAACATATCCAAAACACCTCAAATTTTCTGGTAGTAAGAGAAGTTATCTTTTTTTTTTTATAGCAAGAGAAGTTGTCTTATAAAGCAATGCAACTCTATAAGCATGTATCTCTATCGGCTAAGCCAGAAGACAGCTAGTTGGTACGGCAGATTTCTACGGGAAAATAATACTAATAGTCACTGAGGGCGAAATCTCTAAGTTTTTGACCACCTATGAAGAACAAAGCTTGCTATATAATATGAAATGCAGGAGACAGGCATACCTGACAACTACAAACATCAAAAGGTGCATCATCTGCTAACACCCTATCCAGACGAACCTGAAGTTCACCACACAAAAGATATCAGTGGAGTCACTCCCCACAATTTTTTAGTTAAAACACAAAGCAGTTTAGGATATCAGTAGTTTAAAGCAAATATTGATCATCACAGCACATCAAGCTAATGACATAGCATCTAAGGTCCTAGTATGTCTAGGAAATGACTCATTAAACATTCCTGATGTTTACGACGAGAAAAAGCAATAAACTTATAAAAGAAATGAATTTTCAGTTCCATCTGCAAGAATGACAAAACTTGATCATGTGGTTAGCTGATTTACCTCAAAACAATCTCCACACATAAGTCTGGCAGGAAATGAGAACTTTTTGCGGCGTTGATGGTGATCTGCCTCACCATTGTAACGGGTTCGGCAGTCTTCTATCTTTACATAATACAACAGTAATATCAAAGTCAGGCTAGCATTCAACTACCATACAAAATAAAACATGGATCTCAAAAACTAGAATCCATCATAAATATATAGAGAAATATAACCTTCTAAAAGATGAATTTATGTTCCAAAAATAAAGGATAAACATAGCATGTAAATCAACTAAATGGAGGACACTTAAGAAATGAAAGCATTTCATATATCTGACGCATTTAGGCCTGTGATGTCAACTGGGTACAATTTAAGGTTCTGTGACCTTCGCTTGATGTGAATCATCCAGATTAACCTCCAATTAAAAGCTAAAACCACAACTTGATCAACATTTACCTCAACCTCAAGTAAAAATTGATTTTCTATTTCTATCTTGCTGGTCAATGCTAATAGTCAGCTACGATTTATTTAAATTTGATCAGCTAATATTGGTAAATTACGCGAGCAAAAATGATAGCATAACATGCAGATCAGGTACATGGCACCCTCACCATAAGCAAAAGCTGTCTATGATAACCGCTTTTTTTCTTGGGATAAGGTAAAGTTCTACGATGACCTAACCAGTGGCGGAGCTCGAAGCCGACCTACGGGTTTGGCCGAACCCAATAGCTTTAGTCCAAACTTTGTATTTGTATTAAATATTCACTAAATATGTATAAAAATTAAATTCAGAACCCAGTTACTAACACCTTATATCACTATCCTACAATTTAGAACCCATAAAGTTCAAATCTTAGCTCCGCCTCTGAACCTAACACACAAAATAGAGATCCCCAACGTGTTACTCCACTTCTTATCAACAACTTGAGTTATTACAACATTGTTCATGGAAAGAATATATCAAAAGCCTAACCAAATCAGAGAGTTATTCCAATAATGAAGACTACTAAGAAAACAAGGCAGGTGCATTCGGTACTTATACAAATAGGATGTGCGCTCAGCAAGTTTAGTAAATTTTGAATCTTAAAAAGAATACTAGCAGAGTACTTCTGACGATAAACAGAAACATGAACCTAATCTGACTGAATACATGCAATTTAGTGCTGAACAGCAGCATCTAATAATGGTTATAAACATCTTTCCACATTATAAGTCATCAAGTAACAGATGGCATGTCTTCCAGAAAGTCATATAAATAGTTCAACAAAATAAATTAGCTTGCTGAAAGGAAGCTCTGACCTACAGAGGCAAGAGCAGAAAAGGCAACAAAAATATATTCATCCAACATGAACTTACCGAACCATCCGCAATATCAATGCCAACATAATATCCAATCTTTGCTTTATCCCATTTAATAAGATCACCACCCTGGTTTAAACAGAAAGACATTGAAAATAAGATGCATGATGACTTGTTTATTACAACCTAGAAAAATTAACAGGTCGGACTGCCAGATAATTGAGATACAGTACAATAGGCAAGAAGTACCTTCCCGCAAGCAAGATCAAGGACTGCATCCCCTCTTTTGGCATAAAGTTGAATCAAGACACTCTTGATCTAACATGCCAGAAAACCTTATTAGCAATGAACTAAGCGGAATAACGCTGCCCACGAATAAACAAGACATACCCAATTGTTAAGTTTCTTTAAATGAATGATAGGACTTGCTTCGCGCTCTTCAAGAGTTTGGTTGGTCCTCGCGCTGTAATGATCAGCCACCTTCCTGGCAAAGATTTTTGTACTCTCATCTTCAAGAAAATGAGTGTCGCCTGACACCAGTTCAAACTTTAAATCAAACCGCAATAGAAAACCAACTTCTGACTTCTTTTATCCAAAAGAGTTACAACTTCCTAAAGTTTAGCATCACAAGTTCATTTTTTTACGGCATAATACATCTCCCCTAGCAGTTATACAACTACCCTGCATAGTAAATAAGATTCTGACATTATACCAATTGTAGCAAAACACTTTAGCAGCTAAAATAACAGTAAAATGCAATAAGTTTCAGGGTACTAATACAACAATCAAAACAAATATAACAAATATTCTATAACCATACAATACAAATAAAATGTCAATAATGAGAAAAATTCCTTCTGGGTTGTGCTTACACAAAAGTAAAGTTTCTAACCTTACGGGTGTTAATGCAACAAATAAACAAAAATAGGCGAAAATTACCTCCTGGGGTTGAGCTAAAATAACAGTAAAGTCTCTAACTTCATTGGGTATTAATGCAACAATGAACAAAAACTTTGTATCCATATTATACCAAGAATTCTTGGTAAACAAAAATCAAGTGGGGTATTTGATAAAAGAAAAAGGAAAAGGAGAAACTTACCTTCAGGGTTGTGCTTAAATTTGGATTGAGGAGGTCCGTGAGAACTGGAAGATGGAGATTCCGAGTAACCTCGTTTCATAATTAGAATCAAGATTTAACAACACTGTCGATTATGACAAATCTGAAAACTACAGATTCTATATCTAAATTTAACCAATTTATTAACAGTGAGAGACAAGGAATGAAGGGGAAGTGTTTGATTTAATTTGTCTGAGACAGCTTTTGGACTTAACCCCTTTTGGATTCGGTTTTTTTCTCATATATACAGTGGGAATAAATAAGGTTAGAAGGTATGAGACGGTGCCAGGAAAAGGAAGTAAAATTTCACACAATAAGTATATAGTCCCTCAACTTTGTATTTTACTCCAATTCAGTCCACAATGTAAATCCCACTTAAATAGAAGTTTAGTTACTCCTATTTAAATGACATAAATACTTTATTCCCTATTGTTATACCGTTCTTCACTAATAATTTGGCCTCTCATATTTCTCAACAAAAAATATTAAACCTTAGTGTCAACTTACTAATATTTCAACTCTCTTAATAATACAAACTGAAAAAATGGGGACATATAAATTGAGATAAAAAAGCTCGTTGTAAGAATATTGAGATAAAATATTATTATTATTATTATTATTATTATTATTATTATTATTTATTAAAAATTCAATGGCAATTAATACTGGAAAGGTGCAGACATCTTGCAAGTTCACTAGCACCCCATGAGATACGGGCTAAGGCGGCTAGCCCTTCGTCTTTTTCAATCTTTTTTTTCTTGTAAGAATTTTTTTCAATCTAAATTCTAATCTAAAATTCTACAAATTTGTTAATATTTCTAGCATATGATAATGTTTAAGTAAGTGAAATTACAAAAACATACTTTTTTATAAGACCATATTTTTATGACATAAAAACTTTATAGTAGTCAAAAAAGCCGAATTTATTTGCAAACAGAAGTATTTATAACTACTAGTTAAATATCAAGAAATTATCAATTAATAATTGAAATAAGAAAAAGACACTTCACAAAAAGAAACCTTAACCCAAATCATTGACAAATGCAAATCAAAATATACCTACTATGGTTAGCAGGAAAAATAAAATAAAAAATAAGGGGGAGGGGTTCCCAATAAATAATATGAACTAAATTCTTCTGTTTTGTTAAAATAATTTTGTTGCGTTAACAAAGTGTTGAGATTGTACAAAAATAATAACTAATTCCAACTAAGAGATATAAAAAAAAAAAAAAATTCAAGTATATTCATTTTAAGAAATCATATACCAGCAACTCAACTCAAAAGACTCACTTGATTAATTGTTATCTATGAGTAATTGTCTTTTCAAGTCTTTCTTTATTTTGTAGTATTTTATATCTTAAATTTGGCCCATTTGCACTCATGCCCTACATAGCAGCCACCTTTTAACCTATACCCTATTTTTAAAAATTAT
>ML304825.1:0-10182 GCA_005239505.1 Nicotiana paniculata | reverse complement strand
TTGTCGGGTAAAGATATGATGGCCAATTTTGACCGAGTGAAATGGTTTGGAGAGATTCCGACCACACCCTGGTGTCTGAGTTTCCGACATATCCCTGGTTTTACAGGATCAGGCCGTATGTAGTTCAGGAGTCATCGGTGAAGTATACCGACGAAGTTTCTTATAAGAACGAACACAACATTTGGGACTGATTGAATAAGCGGCCTACGGGGTGGTTAGGAGAACTGGAGCGGAACCGCTCCTGCCGGGATGGCAGTTTGCTCGCCGGATTACCTGTAAATAAATAATACAAGCATATATTGTGCGTAATTTAAACATGATGAAAATTCCCATTGGACCATGAATGATGTCTTCGGACGGTTAAGGATGACGTCATAAGACCATGACGTCCTGGGCTATGAATTGCTTGATGCAGGATTCGCAGGCCATGAAAATGATGTTCTCGGGCCATGAGGATGGTGCCTCCGAACCATGAAGCCTTTGAATAATGATATTCAGAGGTTGAAAGAGATCCTCAGGCCATGGAATGGTGTTCTCGGGCCATGAAAATGGTGCCTCCGAATGATGACGCCTTTGGATGAGTTGGCGATATTTCAGCCCATGCAGATGCAATAGAATGATGCTGATGAGATAGAGCTTAGTCTTGCGAATAAAAGGGCAGAGGTTAGCCCGAAAGGAAAGCTAAGTAAATAGTGCTTGAGACAGCGGTTAGTCTCGAAAGGTAAATTGGAGGCAGAGCTTAGCCTCGGAAGGTAGAATGGTAGCCTTATGAAAAGATGCAAATGCAGATGGAGACAAAGCTTAACCTTGGAAGGCAGAATGGTAGCCTTATGAAAAGATGCAAATGCAGATGGCAGCAGCGTTTAGTCTCGGAAGGTAGAATGGTATCCTTATGCAACAATGTAGATGGAGGTAGAGCTTAACCTCGGAAGGTAGAAAGGTAGCCTTATGCAAAGATTAAAATGCATATGGAGACATCGTTTAGTCTCAGAAGGCATAATGGTAGCCTTATGCAATGATGTAGATGGAGGTAGAGCTTAACCTCGGAAGGCAGAAAGGTAGCCTTATGCAAAGATACAAATGCATATGGAGACAACGTTTAGTCTCGAAAGGCAGAATGGTAGCCTTATGCAAAGATGTAAATAGAGGTAGAGCTTAACCTCGGAAGGCAGAATGGTAGACTTATGCAATGATGCAAATGCAGATGGAGACAGAGCTTAGTCTCGGAAGGCAGAATGGTAGCCTTATGCAATGATGTAGATGGAGGTAGAGCTTAACCTCAGAAGGAAAAATGGTAGCCTTATGCAAAGATGCAAATGCAGATGGAGACAATGTTTAGTCTCGGAAGGCAGAATGGTAGCCTTATGCAACGATGTAGATGGAGATAGAGCTTAACCTCGGAAGGCAGAATGGTAGCCTTATGCAAAGATGCAAATGCAGATGGAGACAATGTTTAGTCTCGGAAGGCAGAATGGTAGCCTTATGCAACGATGTAGATGGAGATAGAGCTTAACCTCGGAAGGCAGAATGGTAGCCTTATGCAAAGATGCAAATGCAGATGGAGACAATGTTTAGTCTCGGAAGGCAGAATGGTAGCCTTATGCAAGAAATAAAATGACAGTAGGAATTCTTAGCTGGTGATGAATTGCGGCATTGTGATTATTGAGAGCATTGTGACTGCGTAGCATTGAGGCATGTGCGAACGTCGGCAAGTGTAATAGTTTTGAGAGTTGTATTTTGGACAACGTTTGTCCCCTAGGTGGACAGTTCGTTTAGGAGTTTTGCAACCTTAGTTCCTACAACCAAAGAAAGATCGTGAGTTCTATAAACTGGGGGGGGGGTTAGTTCGTATCCCCGCTGGCTTTTCTTGATTTGCTGGGCTCGATCTGATGATACTGTCTGTATTATTAGGGTAGCGTTGCTAAACAAAGCTGTTTCAAAAATAAACATGCATGATTTTGTAAAAGCATAATGTATAATAATTTTGGGATGAACCGACAACCGTGACACGGCTTGGGACATTACAACGTCTCCTGCTACGGAATTTTGAGGGTCCTCCTCAAAATTATGCCCCAGTTTGATGGGTGAATGTATCTGACTGTTTCTCATGCGGCGATTGGCTGATCTTGCTTCATAATTTTGAGGGTCCTCCTCAAAATTCTGCCCCAGTTTCCAACTGCGGGGAAAAATGAAATTTTTATTGAATTGTGACCGAACCCATAAGGCTTCCTACGTATCGNGTTGAAGGCTCGGGTCATTTTGTTCTGATAGAGTTGACCATGACAGACTGCATTCATTCTCTTTCCGTCTATGAGGGCTAGTTGCTCATAACGGCTCTTTACCCATTCTGCGTCGCTGAGCTCAGCTTCTTGTATAATTTTTAGAGATGGAATCTCAACCTCGGCATGAATAACAGCCTCGGTACCATAAACTAGCATATAGGGAGTTTCCCCTATTGAGGTGCGAACTATGGTGCGATATCACAACAAGGAAAATGATAACTTCTCGTGCCACTGCTTGTGCCTTTCTATCATCTTTCTTAGTATCTTCTTGATGTTTTTGTTGGCGGCTTCTCCAACTCCATTCATCTGAGGTCTGTAAGCTATGGAATTCTTGTGTTTGATCTTGAAAGCCTCACACATAGCTTTCTTCAAGTCACTGTTGATATTGGAACCATTGTCGGTGATGATTGACTCAGGAATCCCGAATCGACAAACAATACGGCAGCGGAAAAGTCTGCCACGACTTTCTTAGTCACTGCTTTGTAGGATGTTGCTTCGACCCATTTGGTGAAATAGTCGATGGCGACCAGAATGAACGTGTGTTCATTGGAGGCGGCATGCTTGATTGGTCCAATAACGTCCATGCCCCAGGCGGCGAACGACCATGGTGAGCTTGTTGCATTGATCTTGTTTGGAGGTATCTTTATCATATCTGCGTGTATCTGACAATGGTGGCATTTCCGGACATACTGGATGCAGTCCATTTCCATAGTCATCCAAAAGTAACCATCTCGGAGGATCTTCTTTGCTAGAACAAAATTGTTCATATGCGGGCCACAGGTCCTAGCATGAATCCCCTCTAGCAGCTTGGATGCTTCCTTTACGTTGACACAACGTAATAACCCCAAATCGGAAGTCCTCTTATATAGCATTCCTCCGCTGTGAAAGAAGTTGTTGGATAGTCTTCGAATTACACTCCCCACGGCGTAATGAAAGCCGTTTTCTCATCATCTTCCTCATCCATCCAGATCTGATGATAACCAGCGAAGCAATCCACGAATGATTGTAGTTCTTGCTTGGCGCAATTGTCAATCAGGATATGTATATTGGGCAAAGGGAAGTCATCTTTCGGACTAGCCCGGTTGAGATCCCGGTAGTCGACAAAACTCTGACCTTCCCATCCTTCTTTGGTACTGGCACAATGTTGACTAACCATGTCGGTTACTTAACTACCCTGAGAACCTTGGCGTTGATCTGCTTGGTGACTTCTTCTTTGATTTTCAAACTCATGTCGGGTTTGAACTTCCTGAGCTTTTGTTTTACCGGTGGACACATTGGATTGGTTGGCAATTTGTGAGCCACAATAGACGTACTTAGACCAGTCATGTCGTCGTATGACCAGGCGAATATGTCCTCATACTCCTTTAGGAATTCTGCGTATTCTTTCTTTTCTGACAGCGACAAATGAATGCTGATTCGTGTTTCCTTGATGTTTTATGATTCTCCCAGGTTGATGATTTCAGTCTCGTCCAGGTTGGACTTAGGCCTGTTCTCAAAATTCTCAACTTCTTTTATTATTTCATCCAGTATGGTATCTTCTTCTTCTAAATCACTGTCCTTTGGTTGGGTTGTCTCATTGCATGTCACAGTCATTGGTTCATCAAGACAGGAAATAGTAATGTTGTAAGATAAAATAATGAGAGAAAATGATAACAAATGAATACAGATTCGTTGAAACATAAAAGTGATTTTCGAATGTTTTGGAACATTGGAGATTTTATTGGAAAATGCAAAAAATGGAAATGCTGAAAAGGAAATCATTAGCAAAATGAAATAAACAATGCTTGTTCAGCCTTGCTACCCTGGGACTCGCCGGGCCCTAGATCTTGTGTGATATGATGATGATGCCAGAATGCACGAACCAACCTTTGGGGAGGGGAATAATCAAAAGAAAGAAACAAAAACAAAAGGTAGCCAAGTCAGTGAGGATCATGAGAAAATATTGCAGTATTTAAACACATAGTGCAGGAATATAAAAGCGTGTCCTAATTTGGGAGCCTCGTTGTGCCCGAGGTAGGCCTAGAGACAAGTTGATTTGGAGAACTTAGATGCCAAAATTCCTCATTTCATTAATGTAGAAATAGACGAATCCAAAACGACACAAAAATAGTAAGCAGGAAATAAAGTCACTAATGGCCATTGGCCTTATTACATTGATAAAAACGAAAAAAAGGAACTCCTATCCTACTTGGTCCCAGAAGGACCTTCCCCAGATTCAGCACCCTTGATCTCCTCGAACAGGTTCCCTAGCTCACGTGGTCCTAGCAGTAGGTATTTCTTGATGTGTTTCTTATCAGTGGAGGAAAGGTGTTCCCACCAGTTCAGGAGCTTTGGATGGATATTGCTGACCATGCCGAATCTAGGGACTTCGTGCCTCATTTTTCCGCAAGGCAAACAAGGTTAGGCCCTTACCCCCATCAGACTCGACTATTTAACATCAACAATTAGCATAAAGCATTTAGTTCTCCAAATAAATGCACAGAACGTGATTGTGTCCGTTGGGATTATGAAAAATCCGGTGGACTTTTGGATAAGGCTGTCTTAAAAGCTATCGTGCGGACCACACTTTAGCCTGGCTAGGTTTGACCATGATGCATGTAAAATATAACAGACTAAAGTTTTTATGGGGTCTTAGAGTGGTACCCTCGAGCGGACAACTTAAGGGGGAAAGGCACAGAACCGTCGACTGCACCGCTGATCGACTAGTTTTATCGCAAATAAGCCTTTACGAATTTTGGGGGTAGTAATATAGGAAGAGCAAAACCACTCATCAAGCGTTTCTATAGTATTTTGTTTGGCATGAGTGGAGTATGATGTTGAGCATAATTATGCAACAAACAGTAAAACATGTAGTCATGTATTTGCACGTTATGAAAGCAGTAAATACAACCGTTTATAATTTAAAAGCGGTTACAAAGAAAGGAAACAGAAAAACATGTCAGTTACTTTTGAAGAAAAAATAAATGCTTAAAGAAATAGACAAGTAATTGCACATAAGGGAAATGGGAAGAGGTACAAATTCACAAAGCAATTTGAAAATGGTAAAAGCCTGAAAGTCCAACAAAGTCGCCATGCTGTCGTTCCCCCTCTTTCCTCGCGGAGATCGGGTGTATGACATCCGGTTGAGACAACTCTTTCCTTTTGGGAAAGGGGTTTGTGTTTTGAGTCGCCACCTAACGATTTTTAAAGGTGCGTTAGGACACCAAAGGGGTTCATTTACAACTATGTTATTAACCAGAGACAGGGTAAGGGCTTGAAATTACCCTAAGGGGAAGGTGTTAGGCACCTCTCAGGATCCACAAGTGTGGTTCCCGGCCAAACAACTTTTGCGAATTTTTACGGCTTAGCAAACAAACAAATAAAGGCTCAAATAAGAGGGGATTTAAGTCTTAAGCATGCAGATGTTTGAAAATAGTAAAGAAGGTTAGATTTTGAAAGGATTATGATCTAAGCATATAAAGGGTATCCTAGGTTTATAATAATATGGATCACATCAATGCAATACCTGGTAATCACTCCTCGAAGAGGGGATACACATGGTATTAGAGCACCGGTCATCATATTCATATTCTACCTTTTCCCACCCCGTGGAAGTAACTAAATTGAGTGTTGGTCTCGACCTCTATTGCATGCTGTTACCCGTCCCTTCCTATCAGTCCCGGAGGAAATTAGGACTCCTATCCTAAAGAGAGGTGCTAGGCAGACCCTCAGGTTTTAAAGGTAAAAATTCTAGGGTGACAGATAACCAAACAGGTAGGATTGCACATAAGGGAAGAACATGGAAAGCAATTAAGGGGCTCAAGTATACCTCCACACATAGTACACATAAAAAACATGACTCATACACAGTTAAGGTCTTTTGATTCAGATCCTATAACATGGTATCTAAATGATAATAACAAAGAGGCAGATTTCCAATTTTAATAATTTAATCACCTAAGGCTTGCCTAGGTGGGGGACAATGTATACTAATTATCTGAATTGTTAGAGGGACTTTTGCAAACTATTACCTACACATGTTGTTCTAGGTTGTTCAGAACACAGAATTGTTGCCAGTTGTTTTAGAGAAACTGAGTGAAGCGTTTTATACCTTTTACATGCACCAGTTATTAGACTAGGTGTTGTTAAGCGAGTATGAATGAAATCCTAAAACATGGTATCTAATGCACAGGTAGGGATGCAGAATGATGCATATACAGAATCCTAAGCAGGATTTCTAAATGCACAATAATTACAGCATTAAGCACAGTTTCAGGAATAACATAGGTGACAGATTTTAATCGTTGTTTACCTAGAACAGGATCTCTACGTGTATAACATGATGATACATGATTGCAGTTTTTGTTACCATTATTTATTATAGGACATGACTTATAAATGAAGCTTCAGGACACATTTATATGAGCAGAATCACATAATAGCAATTTACTTAATTATTTATCCTATAGGCAGGATCTTTAAGTGAGGGCAATGAATGATGACATGCTGAAAGGAAAAGAGTATATATGAGCCTAAGTAGCATGATATCTAATGCATGACATGTTGTAACTAAACATGGCTGCTATTGCACATAGAGAAAATAAACCTGGAAGCATGGTCTCTACCCTTAATTATACTACAACATGCATATCACCCACCCATTTTCACTATCCGACCCCAACGTTGTTTATAATTAATTATTACAAACCATGGGATATGAATTACACAACTGAAATAGAAGAAAAATAAGAAGTTAATTATAGGGAGCCTACAGAATAGGCCTAGATCTTCATGTCCTTAATGCCAAGTAATGTTTCACAGCCTTTTCATAATATGGGTGTGTCAGAGTTCCCTAAGGACTTCAAGGGATCTCGGGCAGTGCTCACACCCAGATTTCATAGCCAAGATAGAGTAAGTTCAATGTGGATGAGCCAGCCTTAATGTGTCAGAGTTCAGAGGGAGCTCATAAGGGTCCCTAAGCAGTCACACATTAAGGGGGCAGAACCTAGACTTCTAAGAGTATGTGAGAGTGCTTGATATAGTTTAGAAAAGAGTTGAATTGAAAAACAGTTTGAAAATGATTTTGGAGAGTGACATAAGAGTTTGGTTTGGTGAAAACCAGTTTGAAAGAAGGTGAATAGGACAATCGCAGAATCAGAATAGCTCACATAAACACAAACAGGGGAAAGGGGAATTGGGGACAAGTTGTTCACATGTGAAAGCATATTTTGCACACTGGTAGACATCAAAGAAAGTATTACAGGACTTAAACAGTCACAACACATTCTATCACAAAATGTTCATGCTAGGAGCTTAACAACATTATATTGAGGGATGCCAAACGGGTTCACACATTAAGTTCACGGAAGGGGTTCAGGATTACTTAGTAGCTAGGGGGATCATGAATACATGCTGACAATGTAATGGGGTTAGGGAATAAGGTAGAATTGCAACAAACAAATAGGAGGTGCAGTAGACATGCTGAAATAAGGGGAAGGGAAATCACATAGACAGAATAGATATGCTAGTTACATGGTAAACAGTAGAACCACAAGTAGAACCACAAAAGGAATAAGAGAAAGTGCAATACGAACATAAACATGTTGTTTTGGATGCTGAAAATCAAATAGAAGACATACCATTCAAGATTGAGAGAATAGAACAGTAGTGTGCAGAGAAGTAGAGCAATATGACAGTAGTGTGCAGAGCAAGAGAGTAGTAGAGCAAGTAGAGCAGTAGAGAAGTAATAAGTTACTCAGTCTTGGCTTTCAGCCGACTGAGTAGCCTGTAGTCAATAAGAGAGAGTGTGTAGGAAAGTAAGCGAGAGAGAAATGAGTATGCTTGTGTCTGTGTGTGTGTTCGTCTTATGCTAATGAGAGAGTAGAGTATATATAGTTTTGAAAATAGGCAGAAAATAAGGTAACAAATAAAGGTTTAACATAATATGGAAGTAATCACAATTAGAATCCAATTGATACAAGTACTCCCTTTAATCAAAGAGTCACAGCTCAAACAGATACCAACAAGGATAATCAAGGAAAGAAAATCAGTTGAGAAAGACTGATTTTACCATATAAAGGGTATTAAAAGTATAGAGAATATGATTGAGTCTAAGTACAAAATATACCAATTAAAGAAAGTATATAAGAATTAATTTGACAGTAGGTTTATTCACAAAAAATAAGGCAGGACAAGTTTAATTATGGAAATTAGTAAGAGAGTCCTCGAATGAGGTTCTAATCACAGGGAATCATTATCAATTAAGGAAAATATCACACAAACAAGGAAACAATTCGAAAATCAGTGTAGAATTCTAAGGAACATACACACAACCGTAGATACAAGGAAAATATCATAGCTTTATGAACAAATGCACAGAATCAGTAGAGAGTATTAGGTAAACAATCATTAAACGAATAATCAGACTTACTAAACAATAAATAGCACGAAAATCAGATAAACCCTAAGCAAGTAATTGTAGGAATAGTAGAGATTCAGAAACCCTACACACAAATTAGAGCAAGAAGCATAGAACACATTGGACATTCATGAAAGTCCAGAAGGTTCACGAGAAACATATAAATTAGCCAAACATAGCAAACAAGACGAACTCAAAACCCTAAAAATTGGGGTTTTAACAGAATAACTAGGGTAAAAGAGAAGACTCAAGCAAACGTTGAAAATCATACTGAGAATCATAGGTTAGTACTAAAAATAAGAAGACAAAGTATTTTAAAAAGGGGTTAGGAAACCCTAGTTATAAAGATGAAGAGTCGTTCATAAAACATGAGAGTTTTTGGAAGAAAACATGTAAAACCCTTAAGATACACATAGATCTATCACAAATCTAAACAGATCGGACGATTTAAAGCTAGGGTCTCCAGAGAAAACCCAGAAAGGAGAAGAAGACTTAAATATTACCGGCGTTTGGCCGGAAAATGCAAAGATCTTACTCGAACGGCCATAGGCGGCTGGAAAATATTGCATGGGACCGGAGATGGGAGTGAGCCGCCTCAGGGTTGCTTGAGAGCCTTCACTGGTGACACGGGTGTGAGAGATGGAGCCATAAGGTTGAGGAGAGGTGGAAACTTCATAGTTTCCGGCGAGGAGGTGGCCGAAGAGGAGAGAGACAACGCTCAAGAGACGAAGGGTCTAGAGAGAGGTGAGAGGATTCAGAGAGAGAGACGAGTGAGAATTGAGACGGGGGAAAATGAGAAGGGGGGGGGGGGTAGTCATTTAAGCATTAATTAAGGAAAGGATTAAGCTGGGCCGTTGATTTGAATTAATCAACGGCTCAGATCGAATGAGGGATTGGGCCTGTTAGTTTTAGGTTTGGGCTTGGGGTCTGTTGGGTTATTTAATTGGGTTAGGAATTAGTCTAATTTTAGGCTATAATTGAAATAAAATGGGCTAGTTGTTAAATACCTAATTAAATTAGATAAAACAATTTATAAAAATAGCTAATAATTGTATAAAATAAAATTGATGCTTAGAAAAAAATTAAAATGACTGATTAGCATTTAAAAAATACAAAATGACTAATTGCTCGACAAAAAGTATAAAACATATTATTGGGCTATAATTGCGAAGTTATTGCAATCATAGCGAAAGAGTGTAAATTTGGCTAATTGTGAAATAATTTGGTCTTAGTAAGACCCTAAATAATAAATTAAATCAAGAAAATGCTTTTGAAATTGTTTGTAATGCAATTTTGTAACTGATTATTAGAAATAAAATACTGGATAAATTAAAAATAAATTAATAAAAATATGGGAAAATTATAGAAAAATACCAATTGCTATGAAAGTCTGATTTTGAAGGTATATATGCAAATTAAAGATAATTTGAGGAAAATTTAGGTGTCAACAACTGCCCCTCTTTACCCGGGAAGGATGAAAGAGTTGTCGGGTAAAGATATGAT
>MDKI01121031.1:0-31335 GCA_005239505.1 Nicotiana paniculata | reverse complement strand
ATATGAATTGAACTTTTAGTTTATGAATTGAACTTTTAGTTTATAAATTGAAATTTTAGGATACGAATTAACTTTTAGGATATGAATTGGGCTTTTAGTTTATGTATTGGAATTTTAGTGTATGAATTGGACTTTTAGTTTATAAATTGTAATTTTAGGATATGGTTTGAACTTTTAATTAATGAATTGAATCTTTTGGATATTAATTGAAATTTTTGTGTATGAATTAAACTTTTTGGATATGATTGAACTTTTTGGACATGAATTGAAATTTTAGTTTATGAATTGAACTTTTAGTTTATAAATTGAAATTTTAGTTTATAAATAGAAATTTTAGGATATGAATTGAAATTTTAGGATATGAAATTAATTAACAAAAAAAATATTAGGATATGAATTAACCAAATTAATTTGTTCTTGTTTTATTTGTAAAGAAGGAGAAAATTTTCAATCAATTTAAGGTATAAATTTTCTTTAAAGCAGTATAGTTATTTATATTTATGATATTTCCATATAATATCTAACTTTTGAATACAGAGCAAGTGTGTATGTGTGATGACCCAAAAGGGTCATCCCGTATATTCTATCTAATTCTGTGTTCTGATTTCGTGAAAACCTCCTTCTATCTCACCTCGATTTGTGTGCACATCCCGTGCATGTATCCGAGAAGCCTTTATGTGAAAAAATTGATAAAAATGAAAATTTTGTATTGGCAATTTGAATAAAGTTGACTTCAATCAACATTTTTAGTGAATGGACTCGGACCCATGATTTGACGGTCCCGGAGGGTCCATAGTAAAATATGGGACTTGGGTGTATGCCTAGAATTGAATTCCGAGGTCCCAAGCTCGAGAAATGAATTTTTAAAGAAAATTATTTTCTGAAAAATATAATGGTTTTTAAAAATGAAATTTGAGGTGAAGCATGTGATATCGGGCCCGTATTATGATTTCGAAGCCCGGTACAGATTCAATATGATTTATATGTGTTATTTGTGAAATTTGGTAAGAAACGGACTTAAATTGACGTGATTCGGACCTTAAATACAAACCTTGATATTTATAGAAGTTGGAAGAATTTTCATGGACTTTTAGTTTAATTCATCGTGTTAGTATTGTTTTATGTGGTTTGAAACCTCGAGCGAGTCCGTGTTAGGTTATATGACTTGTGTGTGTGGTTGGACGGGGTCTCGAGGGCCTCGGGTACGTTTAGGATGCTCATCGGGCGTTATTAGCACTTGGGAGACAGCTGAACCATTTCTGGTTCTGGTGTCTCGCACTTGCGATGGACCTTCCGCAGGTGCGGCGAAGAGCTCGCAGGTGCGGACTTAGCCTAATCCCCCAATCCTCTCAGGTGCTTTGTGTTTTCCGCAGATGCGGAGCCGCGGGTGCAACCATTTAACTTCAGGTGCGACCCCAGTCTTCGAATTGGGGAGCTCAAGAGAGGCAATTTTTGGAGGCTTTTGCACCTGGATAACTTGGGTAAGTGATTTCTATCCATTATAGACCAATTTCCATGATTCCAATCTTAAATCCAACCTTTAATTTTGAAAAATTTGGGTAGAAAATGGGGTGAACTTCTTAGACCAAATTATTGAGTTTTGATTGGGTTATTGACCTCCGATTGAGAGATTTTCATATATTTAGACTCGTGAGTGAATGGGTGTCCGGAAAATATAAATTTAACCCGATTCCGAGACGTGGGTCCGGGGAACGTTTTGGGCAAATTTCCTAGTTTCGCATATTAGCTTCGGACTTATTAATTATTTTATTTCCTTGTGATGATATTTACTCTATGCAATAGAATTGTCTAGATTTGGGCCACCCGCAGTTGAGTACCCATGGCAAGAGCATGGTATTGAGTTGATTAGCACAGTCAAGGTAAGCATCTTGCCTAACCTTGTGTGGGGGAACTACCTCTTAGGATTAAGTCTTCTATGTTGATTGTAGTCCGTGTACGCGAGGTGACGAGTGTGTCTCGAACTTATATGCAAATAGATTTCCCTTTAGGGATTTTTGGGTCCTTATGTTCCCCGTATATGAATTGAACTTGTTATATCTGAATTCCTGATTCATAATCTCATCTCCTCCGGTTCAAGTTAGAAGTACTTGCCGAGCATTCCTTGTTTATTATATGATCTTAATTGATTTAAATGAAGACTTTTTTTTCCTATGGTTATGCTATGTCTTCCTTCATATGCTGCCTATTTACTGAGCATTGTTCAAAATGAGTTTATTCGGTGAATCTAATTGTTTAATGAGATTAATTATAGCCGATTCCCTTTCCGGGATGATTTGGTTTCTTGGTTGCGAACTTGAATGTATAGAATCGTTGCTATATTTATCTTTTTTTTCCCTCGTTATGCTCTTCTCTCTTTATTCTTAGCATTACTCTCAGTGGCTACTTCTTATGAGCGGGTTGTTTCCACTTTTATGATTTAAGTCTTTGTATTGATTTGCTCATCACACTTTGTATTCCGCCTTGTTTTCTTTCGCGCCGGTTGTGGCAATATATGTCGCTTCTTTCACATTCTGGTTGTTTTACTCAGTGGCTGCATTGCATATTTTAATTGGGACTACGGATAGAGATCCGGGAGCTTTCCCCATGTACGACATCACATATTTAAATTGGGACTACGAACAGAGATCCTGGAACATTCCCCCTGTACTGCATCACATATTTAAATTGGGACTATAGATAGAGATCCGAGAGCTTTCCCCCAATACTGCATCGCATATTTAAATTGGGACTACGGACAGAGATCCCGGGAGCTTTCCCCCTGTATTGCATCACATATTTAAATTGGAACTACAGGCAGAGATCCGGGAGCTTTCCCCCTGTACTGCATTGCATGACAAATTCTGAGTGGTGGACTGAGTTCTAGTAGTTTATGATTGAGGAGATTTTAATCGAAAGATATAAAAATATATATTGAAAAGTATAGATGAAAAGCAACTATCTCTAGGAAAAGTTATGTCTAAAGGACTTCGTCGAAAGTATATTTAAAAAACATTTATCTTGCAGAATGATGAGGAGCGGTCCCACACTTGTGACTGGGCAACCGCACCTGCGGTCACACAAGAACAGGTGCACCAGCATCTATTTTAGCTGGTTTTTAGCCCTGTTGGGTGCCCGGGAGGCCCCTGGGCCCACCCGAGCCCTCGTCCAAATATACCAACAAGTCCTGAATCATAATACGAACTCACTCAAGCCTTCGGAACACTCAAAACAATGCTAAAACTCAATATCACCTACTAAAAACAACTAAAATCCTAACATAAGAACTTCGAGTTCTTGGATTCTATAACGATGCGCCGGACCGACCTAGTCATAAATGATATAACGAAACTATTCCCAGCCTTGGAATTCCATTCGGACCTCTATAACACAAAAACACGTTCCAAACCAAATTTCAAACTCAAGGAAATTCCTATTTCTATATTAGGCGCCGAAACGCTCCCGGGTCTTCAAAAACGCATTCCAAACATATGCCCAAGTCGGAAATCATCATATAGTCGGAACTTGATTCTGAGGTTGTTTACTGAAAATGTTGACCAAAGTCAAATTTGGCAAAAAAGGCCAACCTTAAGGAATTAAGTGTCCCTATAGCACTCTATACACTTCCGAATCCCGAACCACCCGACCCCGCAGGTAATAAATCAAAATAAGCCGCTACTGGAAGTCTCATTTAGGGGAATGGGGTCCTAATACGCAAAATGACCGGTCGGGTCGTTACACTCTCCCCCTCTTAAAGAAACGTCCGTCCATGAACGGGTCTAGAATTGTACCTGAAGTGCTGAAAAGATGTGGATATCTGCCTCGCATGTCCTCCTCGGACTCCTAAGTCGCCTCCTGAACTGGTTGGCCCTTCCACTGGACCTTCACGGCAAAATTTCTATTGGATCTCAACTGGTGATCATGCCTATCAATAATAGCAACTGGCTCCTCCTCGTAGCCCAACTTCCCATCTAACTGAATAGTGCTGAAATCAACCATGTGAGAAAAGTCGGCATGATATCTCCGGAGCATGGATACATGAAAGACTGGATAAACTCCTGATAACCTGGGAGGTAAAGCTAGCTCATCGGCAACCTCTCCGATCAGCCTCAACACCTTGAAATGACCTATAAACGTCGGGCTCAGCTTGCCCTTCTTCCTGAATCTCATAACGCCCTTCATCGGCGAGACCTTCAGCAGGACCTTATCTCCCTCCATAAATGATATATCACGCGCCCTCTAATCCGCGTAACTTTTCTATCTGGACTGCGCTGTGCGGAGCCTCTCCTGGATTAACTTCACCCTCTCCAGAGCATCTCTCACTAAATCCTTGCCATATAACTGAGCCTCACCAGTATCAAACTACCTGATACGAGAACGGCACCGCCGACCATACAAAGCCTCAAATAGAGCCATCTCGATGCTGGACTGATATCTATTTGAATGCCCATCCCACTGTGCAATGCTCTCCAGAAGTGCGAGGTGAACTGAGGACCTCGATCCGATATAATGGACACTGGCACACCGTGCAACCGGACTATCTCCCAAATGTAGATCTGGGCTATCCTCTCAGAAGTATAAGTAGTAGCCACATGAATAAAATGCACCGATTTGGTCAATCTATCCATAATGACCCAAACCACATCCACCTTCCGCAAAGTCCGAGGCAACCCAACCACAAAGTCCATAGAGATGGGCTCCCACTTCCACACCGGAATGGGCATCTGCTGAAATAGTCCTCCTGGCCTCTGATGCTCATATTTAACCTGTTGGCAATTAAGGCACCTGGCCACATACTCCACAATGCCCTTCTTCATCCACTTCCACCAGAAATGCTGCTTCAAATCACGATACATCTTCGTAGCACCAGGATGAAAAGAATACCGGGAAATGTGTGCCTATGCTAGAATCCTCTCCCTCAGGCCATCAACATTAGGAACACATACACGACCCTGAAGTCTCAGAATACCATCCTCGCCCATAGTAATCTCCTTGGCCCTACCCTGGACGATAGACTCCCGAAGCTCTGCTAAGCATGGATCATCAAACTGTCGAGCCTTAATCTCTCCCAATAACAAAGACTAAGAAACCACACATGCAAGAACTCGATGAGGCTCCGAAGATCTAACCTCACTAGGAAATTAGCCAAGGACTGAATGTCCAAGGCTAGAGGTCTCTCGTTTGCCGCAATGAAGGCTAACCTACCCATACTCACTGCCTTTCTGCTCAAGGCATCTGCTACCAATTTGCCTTGCCTGGATGATAGAGAATGGTGATATCATAGTCTTTAAATAACTCAAGCCATCTGCGCTGCCTCAAATTAAGGTCCCTCTACTTGAGTAAGTGCCACAAACTACGGTGATCGGTATAAACCTCACAGGACACACCATACAAGTAGTGCCTCTAAATCTTCGGAGCATGAACAATCTCCGCCAACTCTAAGTCGTGCTCAGGGTGATTCTTCTCATAAACCTTCAGCTGAAGCGAAGCATAAGAAATAACTCTCTCATCCTACATCAACACACATCCCAACCTAACGTGTGAAGCGTCGCAATACACAGTATACATCCCAGAACCGGAAGGCAATGTCAGAACTGGTGCTGAGGTCAATGTTGACTTGAGCTTCTGAAAGCTCGTCTCACACTCCTCGAACCACTGAAACGGGACATTCTTCTGAGTCAACCTAGTCAATAGAGCTGCAATAAAAGAGAACCCCTCCACGAATCGGCGATAATAACCTACTAGGCCCAGAAAGCTCCTGATCTCTGTAGCTGAAGTAGAACGCAGCCAACTCTAAACTGCTTCAAGCTTCTGAGGATCAACCTTGATACCCTCTCCGGATACAACATGCCCCAGAAATTCCACAAACTCTAACCAGAACCCATACATGGAGAACTTATCATATAGCTTCTGCTCTCGCAAGGTCTGAAGCACCGCTCTCAAATGTTGCTCATGCACACTCAGGCTCCGCGAATAGATCAAAATGTCATCAATGAAGACAATGACGAAGGAATCAATATACGGCCCGAACACCCTATTCATCAAATCCATGAATGCTGCTGGGCCATTAGTCAGGCCAAAGGACATCACTAGGAATATGTAATGGCCATATCTGGTACGAAATGCAGTCGTCAGATCATCTGAGGCCCGAATCTTCAACTGATGATAACCCGACCTCAAATCAATCTTAGAAAACACGCGATCACCCTGAAACTGGTCAAACAAATCATCGATGCGCGGCAGAGGATACTTGTTATTAATGGTCACCTTATTCAACTAACGGTAATCAATACACATCCGCATAAACCCATCCTTCTTCTTCATAAATAGAACTAGAGCACCCCATGGCGATACACTCGGCCTGATAAACCCCTTAGCTAATAGCTCCTCAAGGTACTCCTTCAACTCCTTCAACTCCTTAGGAGCCATACGGTACGGAGGAATGGATATAGGTTGAGTATCTTGAGTTAACTCAATGCAGAAATCAATATCTTGATCTGGAGGCATGTCTGGGAGGTCGGAAGGAAATACATCAGCAAACTCGCGGACAACTAACACTGAATGGATAGTCGGAGACTCGGCGGTGGTGTCCTGCACATAAGCAAGATAGGCCAGACAACCCTTCTCGACCATATATCGAGCATTCATGAATGAAATAACCCGGCTGGCTGCACTAACTGAAGAACCCCTCCACTTCAGCCTAGGCGACTCAGGCATGGCTAAAGTAATTGTCTTGGAATGGCAATCAAGCATGGAATGCTAAGGAGATAACCAATCCATGCCTAGAATAACCTCAAAATCAACCATGTCGAGCAATAAAAGGTCAGCTCTGGTCTCGAACCCACAGAAGGTGATCACACAAGACCGATAAACCCGATCTACCACCACAGAATCGTCCACAGGAGTGGACACATATATAGGAGATCTCAAGGACTAACAAGAAACATCTAGAAAAGAAGCAAATATGGATGGAACATATGAATAAGTGGATCCTGGATCAAACAATACTGAAGCATCTCTACCACATACTGATACAATACATGTGATCACAACGTCTAAGGCCACTACATCTGATCTAGCCGGAGTAACATAGAATCTGGCTGGAGCACCTGAAGACTGAACCCCACCAGAGTGAACAGGAGCTGACTGACCCCCTCTTGACTGGCCTCCCCCTCTAGGGAGACCCTTGCTGACATGTCCTCCACCCCTAGGTGGCCGGACTGCTGGTGCTGAACTCATAGGCTGATAACCCTGCTGCACTGTCTTGCCCCGAAACCTGGGACAAACCATCCTCACGTGGCCCAGATCCCCGCACTCGTAACATCTCACAGGTGGCATATCCTGCTGTCTCAAAGAAGAAGAATCCTGAATGGCCGGAGAGTGATGTGAACCCTCTGGCATAACCCTAAAATAAGAACTGGAGGATCTCTAGCGACTGGAGTAACCACTAGGAGAACTCTGAATAGCTGGAGGGCGGTAGGAGTGCTCTAGCATGGCACTGAACTGGGGCCTAACTGGAACACCTCGGGGAGGTAGTGAAGGTGTTGAATAAGAAGGCTGCTGGGCTGACCACCCCCAAAGTGACCTCTGCTCCTAGCTGGGGCACCCCTGAAATCTCTTGAGAACCTAGCCCTCTTATCCTTCTGATCCTGCTCCCTACTCCTCGACGGATAACCCTCGATCCTGTGAAATCTCCACTATGAGTTGATAACGAGTGCCAATCTCCACCTCTCGAGCCATGGTGGATCTAATACCTGGATGCAACCCTGCTAAAAACCTCCGCAATCTCTCAGCATCGATGGGTAATATAATAAGTGCATGGCGTGACAGCTCTAAAAATCTAGCCTCATAATCTGTCACGGATATCTGCCCCTGCTCTAACAGCTCAAACTGACCCCGCAGCTCTTCCCTCTCAAAGGGTGGAAAATATTTGTCCAAGAACATCTATGTGAACTGCTCCCAAGTGACACTAGGAGAATCTGCTGGCCTGCTGAGAATATAAGACTACCACCAACTGCGAGCTCTGCCCTCTAACTGGAATGTGGTGAAATCCACGCCATGGGATGCTAGGATCCTCATGTTGTGTAGTTTATCCCTACACCTACCAATAATGTCCTGGGAATCCTCATATCGCTCACCTCTGAATACTCGAGGGTGCAATTAAGTCCATCTGTCTAAGATCTTATGTTGATTGCCATCCGCAGCTGGTCTGGGCTCCGGTGCTGCTACTACAAGCTGGGTACCACCCACGGGCAGTGTACCCGGGGTATGATATGCTGCTGGTGCCTGTCCTGCGGCATGGACGGTAGGGGTCTGGACTCCCCCTCCCGCCTATGAAGTCAGGATCTGCAGGAAATAAACCAGCCTGGACATGGTGTCCATGAATCTCATCATACAGCCCATAAGCTCCTGGAAGCCAGGCACTGTCATGAAGTCTGCTTGAGTAGGATCTACTGGAGGCACCTCCTCCTTCTCTTCTATGATGGGATCCTCCGGTGGTGCAACTAGAATAGCTCTGGGACGCCAT
Source organism: Nicotiana paniculata (assembly GCA_005239505.1). NCBI lineage: Eukaryota > Viridiplantae > Streptophyta > Magnoliopsida > Solanales > Solanaceae > Nicotiana > Nicotiana paniculata. Next base: position 22,811 of record MDKI01121031.1, on the reverse strand, counting down.
CGTCCCTTACATCGGGCCAGTTCCATTCCCCTGCCTTTACCATGACCTCGGGCAGCGGGGATAGCTGCATCTCCCTGATCAGGAACATCGGATGCGTGCGTCCTCACCATTTGTGAGAGAATAGGAGAATTAGTTTAAGTACATCACCGATTGCATAATAGAATATGAATAAAGACAGTTTTCCTAACACCCTGTAGCCACCTGAAGATATGTACAGACGTCTCCGTACCGATGTGCAAGACTCTACTGGTTCTACCTATGACTCGTGAGAGTTATGTGAACCTTCAACTCTTATACCACATTTTCAGGATCCAAACCCTAACTCAGGTCGTGATGGCGCCCAACAGCGAGGTTAGGCAAACCAACACAAATTTTGTTAAGTGTTCATTCTTATTTCGATTAAATATTTTACCTTTTACCGAATTTAACAAGTGAAAATGTGACATCAAAAGACAATAACCAAGTTTCAGATCCAAAAGTAACCATACAGACGCGTACGCCAATATGCAAGTATACATAAATATACATCCCAAAATTCCCAAACAACTACCATGTGTGTGCTAGGAACTAGTGTCACGAGTATCACGGGCAATCTAAGTGGTTGTACTAAAGACAGAACATGTATATACAATCCCACTGTCTGAAATAAGTAGACGGGAAAATAAGCAAAAGAACTCCAAGGCGCTGTTGAGGATCATCAGGAGGAGTAGCTCACCGTGATGTCAGGTCCGCTACAGCCAATATCTAGCACCGGTCTGATAACAATATGCACCAGCCTCAGAACCTGTACAGTTAAGTACAAAAGTGCATCATGAGTACATAAATAAATATGTACCTAGTGAGTATCACGTCTAATCTCGAAGAAGTAGTGACGAGAGGTTGACTTGGCACTCACTAGGGTCCAACAATATAATATATGACAGGATATGATGAATTGCAGTAAACATGTAAGACAGTGAGCAACAAATACGTATCAAGTAGACAAATCTGAGTAACTACGGAGAATAAACAACAATGTAAACTTTCCTTTTTCCCAATTACATGTCACGCCAATATCAATAAAACAGTACCAAATATTCACGCGCACACAAGGATAAGACAACCGGCAGGAGTCGAAGGAATATCTTATCACTCAATAGTCGTACAGCTTCCCCCTCTCGCGAATCATACCTGCGACTACGGTGCTAACACATTTATACCAAATTACCATAAAGCTTCCCTCGATCGCGAATCATACCTATGATTCGAGTGCTCACACACTTATACTGAATATCATAAAGCTTCATTCGATCGTGAATCATACCTGCGACTCGAGTGCTGACTCTCATATATACATATACATACCGAATTTATTAATAAGCTTAGTAGGGGTTGCACTTGTAACAAGGATTATTCAACTGGGAGTTCAAACGCAACTTTCCCTATTTCTACACTAATTCAATAATAATAAGCAACTCAAGGTACACTAAGGGTACATATACGTCACATAAAACATGCATGTGAGCCCTAAAACTTCCCGACATAGCATAATGGTCACTACGTACGGACTCTCGTCACTTTGAACGCACGTTTCCCCAAAGAAAATACGCACAACATATAGAACACCTACGGGGACAATTCCCTCTTACAAGGTTAGAAAGGAGACTCACCTCGTGTCGAATATACCCCTCGGACCAAGGATGTGCCCGAGCTCCGAACTCTACACCTGAGGACACGCAACTAGCCAAATATGGTACAAGTATATCAATAAAAGCTCAAGGTAGGGGAATTATCCTATTTATTCAATAATTCAACATTATTGAAGAATTCCCAAATTCAACCCCAGGCCCGCACGCTCCAATTCCGAAAACTCTCGAAGGAATCACTCAGCCATAGACTAAGGATCGTTATTATGAGGTTTCTACTTGAATTCATAGAAATAAAATGGTAATTCACCAACTTCTCAAAAATCCTAAATTTACTACCCAACTCTTGATTTATCAATGATTTAGTAGGGAGTTTAACTAGTAATTCATGTTTGAAACTAGTGTTAGAGTAGAATTTACTTACCTATTTAGTAGTTAGGTCGTGGAACCTCTTTCCCCAAGCTCCCAAGTCTCTAATGGTGGTGGAAAATGAAAGAAATGGGTGAAATCTCGTGTTTTAAAGGAAACACACTGCCAGGCCTACAGTGGAGGACCGCACCTGCGAGCTGGAGCTCGCACCTGCGGAACTGGGCGAGTGGGGCTGGGGTCGCACCTACGGAGGGATGACCGCATCAGTGGTTTCCGGTGCTGCGGACCTTTGTACGCACCTGCTAGAAAGTAGGACCTCACCTGGGATCGCACCTGTGGCGGTTGGGACCACAGGAGCGGTTCCGCACCTGGGACTGGGCAACCGCACCTGCGGTCACACTAGAATAGGTGCACCAGCCGCTGGTTTTTAGCCTCTTTGGGTGCCCGGGAGGCCCCTGGGCCCACCTGAGCCCTCTTCCAAATATATCAACAAGTCCCAAATCACAATACAGACTCGCTCGAGCCTTCGGAACACTCAAAACAATGCTAAAACTCAAAATCACCTACCAAAAACCCCTAAAATCATAACTCAAGAACATCAAGTTCTTGGATTCTATAACGATGCGTCGGACCGATCTACACTAGTCGAAATGACACCAAAATTTGCAGGCAGGTCATAAATGACATAACAGAACTATTCCCGATCTTAGAATCCCATTCAGACCTCTATAACACAAAAACGCGTTCCAAACCAAATTTTAAACTCAAGGAAATTCCTATTTCTATATTAGGCGTTGAAACGCTCCCGGGCCTGAAAACCCATTCCGAACATACGCCCAAGTCTGAAATCATCATACAAAGCTACTGGAACTTTTGGAACCTAATTTCGACGTCGTTTGTTGAAAATGTTGACTGAAGTGTAATTTGGACAAAAGGCCCAACCTTAAGGAACCAAGTTTCCCTATAGCACTCTATACACTTTTGAATCTCGAACCACCCGACCCCGTAGGTCATAAATAAAAATAAGCCACTACTAGAAGTCTCAAATTTTGGGGAACGAGGTCCTAATACCCAAAACAATCGATCGGGTCGTTACAGTGTCAAATATCATCACCCATGTATGGATTGATGTGCTAAAGTGGGGTACTATGTATTTCACTATAGTCCTGTTGGTCATGATGAGTACCCATTATTTGTTATCTCATTTATTAGTGAGTTTCAGGTATTGCACTCTATGTTTGTGCTTGCTCCTGTTAGGGGATTCAATGAGTAGTAGTCATGTCTATCATTGTTTTATTCATCCTTTCTAGTGGTGAAACTGGAAGTGAGTCCATGTCGTCCTTCGTGGTATGCTTTATGTGATTCCCCTGAGTATTTTGTTTTCGAGCTGTGATTTGATGCTTTATTGAGATGTGAGTAAGTGAGCGCTATGATTGTGTTAGCCAAGATTAATTAGCGGGAGATCTCTATTGGTATGATATATATTCGACATGCGTCGTAGATTTAGTGTTGTTTTATGTGGTTTGAAACATCGAGCGAGTACGTGTTAGGTTATATGACTTGTGTGTGTGGTTGGACGGGGTCCCGGGGGCCTCGGGTACATTTAGGATGCTCATCGGGTGTTATTAGCACTTGGGAGACAACTGAACCATTATTGGTTCTGATGTCTCGCACCTGCGATGGACGTTCCGCATGTGCAGCGAGGTGCTCGCAGGTGGGGACTTAGCCCAATCCCCCAATCCTCGCAGGTGCAGTGTGTTTTCCGCAGATGCGGAGCAGCGAATACGACCATTTGACCGCACGTGCGACCCAGGCATCTTAGTGGGTTTTTGCACCTGTGATGGTATTTCCGTAGGAGCGGTCCCAGGGGCGCAGGTGCGGAATAGCTGGGCAATTATATCAGATCAGAGGGTTTATGTTATTTTCACCATTTTCGAATTGGGAAGCTTGGCTAAGGCAATTGTTGGAGGCTTTTTGAACCTGGTAACTTGGGTAAGTGATTTCTCCCCATTATAGACCAATTTCCATAATTCCGATCTTAAATCCAACCTTTAATTTCGAAAAATATGGGTAGAAAATGGGATGAACCTCATAGACCAAATTATTGAGTTTTGATTGGGTTTTTGACCTCCGATTTGAGAGATTTTTATATGTTTAGACTCGTAAGTGAATGGGTGTCCGAAAAATATAAATTTTACCCAATTCCGAGATGTGGGCCAAAGGAACTTTTTGGGCGATTTTCCTAATTTCGCGTATTAGCTTCGAATTGTCTAGATTTGAGCCACCCGGAGTTGAGTACTCGTTGCAAGAGCATGGTATTGAGTTGATTAGCGCAGTCAAGGTAAGTATCTTGCCTAGCCTTATGTGGGGGAACTACCCCTTAGGAGTGAGTCTTTTATGTTGATTGTAGTCCGTGTACGCGAGGTGGCGAGTGTTTACTCGAACTTATTTGCAAATAGATTTCCCTTTAGGGATTTTTGTGTCCTTATGTTCCCCATATATGAATTGAACTTGTTATATTGTAATTCCTAATTCCTAATCTCATCTCCTCATGTTCAAGTTAGAAGTACTTGCCTAGCATTCCTTGTTTCTTATATGATCTTAATTGACTTAAATCAAGACTTTGTTTTTTTTCCAACCATTATGCTATGTCTTCCTTCATATTCTGCCTATTTACTGAGCATTGTTCAAACTGAGTTTATTTGGTGAAGCTAATTGTCTAATGAGATCGGTTATAGCTGATTCCCTTGCCGGGATGATTTGGTTTCTTGGTTGCGAACATGATGTATATAATCATTGCTATATTTGTCTTGTTTTCCCTTCGGTATTTTGTTCTCTCTTTGTGCTTGGCATTCCTCTCAGTGGTTACTTATTATGAGCGAGTGTTTACCACTTTTAATAAATCTTTGTATTGATTTGCTCATCGCATTTTGTATTCGGCCTTGTTTGCTTTTGCGCCGGTTGTGGCAATATATGTTGTTTCTGTGCATTCTTGTTGTTTTCCTCAGTGGCTACATTGCATATTTAAATTGGGACTACGGACAGATTTCCGGGAGCTTTCCCCATGTACTGCATTGCATATTTAAATTAGGACTACGGGCAGAGATCCGGGAGCTTTACCCCTGTACTGCATCGCATATTTAAATTGGGACTATGGACAGAAATCCGTGAGCTTTCCCCATGAACTGCGTGACATATTTAAATTGGGACTACTGATAGAGATTCGTGAGCTTTCCCCCTGTACTGCATCGCATATTTAAATTGGGACTACGGACAGAGATCCGTGAGCTTTCCCCCTTGTACTGCATCGCATATTTAAATTGGGACTACTGATAGAGATTCGTGAGCTTTCCCCCTGTACTGCATCGCATATTTAAATTGGGACTACGGACAGAGATCCGTGAGCTTTCCCCCTTGTACTGCATCGCATATTTAAATTGGGACTACGGACAGAGATCCGGGAGCTTTCACCGTGTACTGCATTACATGAAAAATTGTGAGTGGCGGACTTAGTTCCGGTAGTTTATTATTGAGGAGATTTGAATCGAAAGATATAAATATATATATTGAAAAGTATAGCTGACAAGCAATTATCTCCAGGAAATGTTATATCTAAAGGACTTCTTTCGAAAGTATATTTGAAACACATTTGTCTTGCAGAATGATATATGAAAAGAAGTACTTGGGAAAATATATTTTGAACATCACGTATGTTGATGATATTTGAAAAAGCGGTACTTGGGAAAATATATTTTGAACATCACCTATTTTGATGATATTTGAAAGAGCAGTACTTGGGAAAATATATTTTGAACATCACGTATATTGATGATACTTGAAAGAGCAGTATTTGAACACCCCGTATTTGAAGAGACTATGTTATAAAGATTTCTATTTATAAAAATATATAAATGTACATTCAGAGAAAGTATGCTTCAAAGAATAAATTTCTCTATTCCGAAATGATTATATCTTTAAAGTTTTCAAAATGAACTCACGATTTAAAAGTTTTTACTCGAAAGTTTGACCAGTTTTGTTGAGTCATTGGCTAAGGCCTGACGTGAATAAATTGATGTTGTGTTGAGTTGCTTGTGTTTTTGTTGGGTTGTTGTTCCCTCTAGTTGGATTGCATCCTTTCCATTCTCTTTGCGTATTTATATTATGTTGTCCGTTGATCATGATTATTAATTTTTTTTTCGTATTATTCTATCGTATCGTTAATAACATTGAGAAATCTTTAGATAGATATTTTGGATCGATCATTTATACATCTTGCCTTTTTATTTATTAGACCGGTGGTCTCTTGACTAGTCCTCGTCACTACTTCACCGAGGTTAGTCTTGAGACGTACTGTGCACCGTTGTGGTGTGCTCATACTACACTTCTGCACATTTTTATGTGCAGCTTCAGGTTATGGTTGTTGGTAGCTGTGCAGATCGTTGCTGAGGAGACTCAAGGTAACTTGCTGCTGCGTTCACAGGCTTCGGAGTCACCTTTCTGTTTTATTTCTATTCAATTGTACTTACATATTCCTAAGCAGTTGTACTTATATTTGATAGAAAGATTTCGTAGAGCTTATGACTTGTACTTACCGGGTTTTGGGAAATTGTAAACTTTTTCAAGAATTCTATTTTGAAATTTTTAAAATTTCTTTATTATTTTTGTTGTTCAGTGGAAATATTAGGCTTACCAAGTCCCTAAGACTAGGTGCCATCACGATACCTAACAGAGGGAAATTTGGGTCGTGAAAATATGGTATCAGAGCCCTAGGTTCATAGGTGCTACGAGTCATAAGAGGGTTTTGTAGAGTCTTGCGGATCGGTACAGAGATGTCTGTAGCTATCTTCGAGAGGCCACAGAACTATTAGGACAATTTCACTTCCTTCATTCCCATCGTGCGAGTGCATTGATCTTGAAGTTTGAAATTATCGTTCCATTCTCTCACCGATGGTGAGGACATGAGCGACGGTTACGGATGATGCTACCCCGAAGCAAATGTCACAAGGTTCAGAGACAGAGGCCAACGAGGAGCATGTACCGAAGTTTAGATGCCTACTAGAGCAGCCGTTAAGGAGTCGCCAGTAGTCCTAGTTAGGGGACAGGTACTGGGGTGCCTGTAGCTACCCCGTTCTTCAGAAGACCAGAGCGCAGTTTTGAGTACAATTGGTACATTGGCTCAAGCAGGGTTGATTCTAGTGCACCATTTTCTTCACAGATCAGGGGAAGAGTTCAGATTCCCACCGTCTACACTCCAGAGCAACGAGATCATATTGGTCAAGTTCCAGTTGTCATGGCAGCACGGCATGTGGTTTCAGTTCAACCTGTGGTTAGGACATTAACATCAGAGGTAGAGAACTTTGGGATTTAGAGGTACTGGAAGTACCACCCTTCTATCTTTCGATGGAATGGCGACGGGAATTCCCAGGGTTTTCTAGAGGAGTGTCACCATATTCTTCATACTTCGAGTATTGTGGAGACGAGCGAGATTTCTTTTGTCACGTCTCAAGTCCAGAGTAGTAGATTGATCAGTGGTGGCGGCATATGAGTTGGGGTATCCTGGTCGAGTTAGCTTTACTAACATGGATTCAGTTTTCAGAGATGTTTTAAGGGAGGTTGCACCTCAGTTTCGTCGGGATGTACAACGCACATAGTATGAGCAGTTGCGTCAGGGCGCTATTTCACCATTAGAGTATGCCGTCAGATTCAGTGAGTTGGCCTGATATACACCTCACTTGGTTTCTTCAGTTAGGCGGGGAGTCTGTAGATTCGTTGAGGGAGTCAGGCACGGTAGAAAAGCTTGGGTCAACTAGTTCAATTGCATTACCAGCTTTGCATGGGAGCATTTTAGATACTCATGGGTCTCAGAGCATCCGTATCGTATGTCTCCCACAGCCACATCGTCATAGAGATTGTTTTTAGTGTAGAGATGTTAGTCACAAGGTGATAGATTGTTCCAGGATTCAGGTGGGAGAGTTATAGCAGGGTGTCCAGTTGGATAGAAGGCGCCTAAGAGGGGGAGGCCCGACCCGTTGATGTGTTGCATATAGTAGGCTAGAGGCCGTCGTGTCAGATATCATCACCCAAGTATTGCTTGATGTGCTAAAGTGGGGTACCATTATATTTCACTATAGTCCTGTTGGTTAGGACGAGTCCCCATTATTTGTTGTCTCATTTATGAGCGAGTTTCATGTATTGCACTCTATGTTTGTGCTTGCTCCTGTTGGGAGATTCTATGAGTAGTAGCCGTGTCTATCATTCTTTTATTAATCCTTGCTAGTGGTAAAACTAGAAGTTAGTCCATGTCGTCCTTCGTGGCAAGCTTTATGTGATTCTCCTAAGTATTTTGTTTTCGAGCTAGGATTTGATGCTCCATTGAGATCTGAGTAAGTGAGCGCTATGATTCTGTTAACCGAGATGAATTAGCGGGAGATCTCTATTAGTATGATATATATTCAACATGTGTCATAGAGTTGAGGGCGAGACCCTCGTGATTCTTTATGAGTTGATATGTTTGGACCAGCCTGAGTACCACGGTGGAATTTTTATCAGGCTGGCATCATTGTGATTTGTTCATATGCTTTGCTTCTCTCTTGTTATATTGTTTTTGGTAAGTCAGTATCGATAGAGAGTTATGCCTATGGGCTTGTTTGATAGTACCTTTATATATGCTTCGATCTTTTCTACCCAGCCATTTCGTTATGTGCTTCTTTAGTTCAGTTTGCGAGATGTGTGCCCGGTGGTGTTAGCTGTGACTTTGAGATTCTGGTGTCTACTGATGAGGTCTTCGTGTTTATTGCATCAGTATCGATATTATGGGATTTGGAAACAGAGAGTTCTTCCATATGTGGGACTAGCTGCCAATGTTGAGTTGATTTCGGGCAGTTATGGTGATCAAAACTGCTATTGAGCCTATGTGTGATATGCTATGTTGTGTGGCCGTGCCTTATAGGCGTAGACCTGAGTTGATGCAGCTGGTTGAGGCTAATGTTAGACATGGATTTAGAATCGGGTCTTTTGGAAATGAGTAGAAAGTGAGGAATTGAGGTATGAGGCTTATCGATGATGATGAGAAGGATATATGGCAGTTGTGATGGTGTGATCAGGCTTATGTAGGTTGGGGTGACGTGGGATCACCCACGGGTGTGTGTTGGAAATGCGCAATCAGTGATTGGATGAGTTCAAAGTGAACCTTCGCACGTTCGAGGACGAACGTTTGTTTAAGAGGGAGAGATTGTGATGACCCAAAAGTTTCATGCCGTATATTCTATCTAATTATGTGTTCACCTCGATTTGCATGCACATCCGGAGCGTGTAGCCGGGAAGCCTTTATGTGAAAAAATATTGATAAAAATGAAATTTTGTATTGGAAACTTGAATAAAGTTGACTTCATTCAACGCTTTTGGTAAACGAACCCAGACCCGTGATTTGACGGTCCCAGAGGCTTCGTAGTAAAATATGGGACTTGGGCGTATGCCCGGAATCAAATTCCGAGGTTCTAAGCCCGAGAAATGATTTTTAAAGAAAATTGTTTTCTGAAAAATACAAAGGTTTTTGAAAAAGAAATTTGAGGTGAAGCTTGTGATGTCGAGCCCGTATTATGATTCCGAAGCCCAGTACAGGTTCGACATAATTTATTTGTGTTATCTGTGAAATTTGGTTAGAAACAGACTTAATTTGACGTGATTCGGACGTTAAATGTAAAATTTGATGTTTACAGAAGTGTGAAGAATTTTCAAGGACTTTTAGTTTAATTCATCGTGTTAGTGTTGTTTTATGTGGTTTGAAAGCTCGAGTGAGTTCGTGTTAGGTTATATGACTTGTGTGTATGGTTGGGCGGGGTCCCGAGATCCTCGGGTACGTTTAGGATGCTCACCGGGTGTTATTAACACTTGGGAGACAACTGAACCATTGCTGGTTCTAGTGTCTCGCACCTGCGATTGACCTTCCGCAGGTGCGGCGAGGAGCTCACAGGTGCGGACATAGCCCAATCCCCCAGTCCTCTCAGGTACGGTGTGTTTTCCACAGATGCGGAGCCGCGGGTGCGGCCATTTGACCGTAGGTGCGACCCTAGGCTTCTTAGTGGGTTTTCGCACCTGCGATGATATTTCCGCAGGTGCGGAACTCCTGTGCAATTATATCAGATCCGAGGGTTTACGTTATTTTCACCATTTTTGAATTGGGGAGCTCGGGAGAGGAGATTTTTGGGGGCTTTTGCACCTGGGTAACTTGGTTAAGTGATTTCTATCCATTATAGACCAATTTCCATGATTCCAATCATTAAGCCAACCTTTAATTTTGAAACTTTTGGGTAGAAAATGGGGTGAATTTCATAGACCAAATTATAGAGTTTTGATTGGGTTTTTGACCTCCAATTTGAGAGGTTTTCATATGTTGACTCGTGAGTTAATGGGTGTCCAGAAAATATAAAATTTACCCGATTCCGAGATGTGGGCCTGGGGAACTTTTTTGGCGAATTTCCTAATTTCGCGTATTAGCTTCGGAATTATTAATTATTTTGTTTCCTTGTGATAGTATTTACTCTATCCAATCGAATTGTCTAGATTTGGGCCACCCGAAGTTGAGTACTCGTGGCAAGAGCATGGTATTGAGTTGATTAGCGCAGTCAATGTAAGTATCTTGCCTAACCTTATGTGGGGGAACTACCCCTTCGGAGTGAGTCTTCTAAGTTGATTGTAGTCCGTGTACGCGAGGTGACGAATGTTTACTCGAACTTATTTGCAAATAGATTGCCCTTTAGGGATTTTTGGGTCCTTATATTCCCCGTATATGAATTGAACTTGTTATATCGTAATTCCTGATTCCTAATCTCATCTCCTCATGTTCAAGTTAGAAGTACTTGCCTAGCATTCCTTGTTTCTTATATGATCTTAATTGACTTAAATCAAGACTTTGTTTTTTTTCCAACCATTATGCTATGTCTTCCTTCATATTCTGCCTATTTACTGAGCATTGTTCAAACTGAGTATATTCGGTGAAGCTAATTGTCTAATGAGATCGGTTATAGCTGATTCCCTTGCCGGGATGATTTGGTTTCTTGGTTGCGAACATGATGAATAGAGTCATTGCTATATTTGTCTTGTTTTCCCTTCGTTATTTTGTTCTCTCTTTGTTCTTGGCATTCCTCTCAGTGGTTACTTCTTATGAGCGAGTTTTTACCACTTTTATGATTTAGATCTTTGTATTGATTTGCTCATCGCAATTTGTATTCGTCATTGTTTTCTTCCACGCCGGCTGTGGCAATATATGTTGTTTATGTCACATTCTGGTTGTTTTCCTCAGCGGCTGCATTGCATATTTAAATTGGGACTACGGACAGAGATCCAAGAGCTTCCCCCTATACTACATTGCATATTTAAATTGGGACTACGGACAGAGATCCGGGAACTTTCCCCCTATACTGCATCACATATTTAAATTGGGACTACCGACAGAGATCCGGGAGGTTTCCCCCTGTACTGCATCGCATATTTAAATTGGGATTACGAACATAGATCCAAGAGCTTTCACCCTATACTGCATCGCATATTTAAATTGGGACTACGGACAGAGATCCGGGAGCTTTCCCCCTGTACTGCATCGCATATTTAAATTGGGACTACGGACAGAGATCCGGGAGCTTTCCCCCTGTACTGCGTTGCATGACAAATTCTGAGTGGCAGACTGATTTCCGGTAGTTTATGATTGAGGAGATTTGAATCGAAAGATATAAATATATATATTGAAAAGTATAGCTGAAAAGCAATTATCTCCAGGACAATTATATTTAAAGGACTTCTTTTCGAAAGTATATTTGAAAAAGATTTGTCTTGCGGAATGATGATATTTGAAACAGCAGTACTTGGGAAAATATATTTTGAACATCATGTATGTTGATGATATTTGAAAGAGCAGTACTTGGGAAAAATATATATTGAACATCACGTGTTTTGATGATATTTGAAAGCGCAGTACTTGGGAAAATATATTTTGAACATCATGTATGTTGATGATATTTGAAAGAGCAGTACTTGGGAAAAATATATATTGAACATCACGTGTTTTGATGATATTTGAAAGCGCAGTACTTGGGAAAATATATTTTGAACATCACGTGTTTTGATGATATTTAAAAGAGCAGTACTTGGGAAAATATATAGTTATACTTGGAAAAGTATATTTTGAACATCATGTATATTGATAATACTTGAAAGAGCAAATTTTGGGCAAGTGTATTTGAACAACCCGTATTTGAAGAGACTGTGTTATAAAGATTTTTCTTCATAAAAATATATAAATTACATTCAGAGAAGTATGTTTCGAAGAAGAAATTTCTCTTTTTCGAAATGATTATATCTTAAAAGTTTTAAAAATGAACTCACGATTTAATAGTTTTCACTCGAAAGTTTGACCAGTTTTATTGAGTCATTGGCTAAGGACTGACGTGAATAAATTGATGTAGTGTTGAGTTGCTTGTGTTTTTGTTGGGTTGTAGTTCCCGCCATTTGGATTGCACCCTTTCCATTCTCTTTGCGCATATCTATTATACTGTCCGTTGATTGTGATTATTGAATTTTCTTCCCTATTATTCTATCGTATCGTTAATTACATTGAGAAATCTTTAGATAGATATTTTGGATCGGTCATTTATACATCTTGCCTTTTTACTTATTAGACCGGTGGTGTCTTGGCTACTCCTCGTCAATACTTCACCGAGGTTAGTCTTGATACTTACTGGGCACCACTGTGGTGTGCTCATACTGCACTTCTGCACATTTTTGAGTGTAGCTTTAGGTTATGGTTGTTGGTAGTTGCGCAGATGGTTTCTGAGGAGACTCAAGGTAACCTGCTGCTTCGTTCTCAGGCTTCGGAGTCACCTTCCTGTTTTATTTCTATTCAACTGTACTTACATATTCCTAGGCAGTTGTACTTAGATTTGAATTTAAGATTTCGTAGAGCTTATGACTTGTACTTACCGGGTTTTGGGAAATTTTAAACTTTGTCAAGAATTCTATTTCGAAATTTTTAAAATGTCTTTATTATTGTTGTTGTTTAGTAGAAATATTAGGCTTACCTAGTCCCTAAGAATAGGAGCCATCACTATACCCAAACAGAGGGAAATTTAGGTCGTGACATGTCGGCATCAGAGCCCTAGGTTCATAGGTGCTACGAGTCATAAGCGGGTTTGGCAGAGTCTTGTGGATCGGTACAGATATGTCTGTAGCTCTCTTCGAGAGGCTACAGAACTATTAGGACAATTTCACTTCCTTCATTCACATCGTGCGAGTGCATTGATCTTGAAGTTTGAAATTATCGTTCCATTCTCTCACCGATGGTGAGGACATGAGCGACGGTTCCGGATGATGCTACCCCGAAGAAAATGTCACAAGGGTCAGAGACAGAGGACAACGAGGAGCACGTGCCGCAGTTTAGATGCCTACTAGAGCAGCCGTTAAGGAGTCGCTAGTAGTCCTAGTTAGGGGACAGGTATTGGGGGTGCCTGTTTCTACCCCGTACTTCAGAAGATCGGAGTGCAGTTTTGAGTACAATTGGTACATCGGCTCAGGCAGGGTTGATTCTAGTGCACCAGTTGATTCACATATCAGGGCAGGAGTTCAAATTCCCACCGTCTACACTCCAGAGCAACGAGATCATATTGGTCAAGTTCCAGTTGTCATGGCAACATGACATGCGGTTTCAGTTCAGCCTGTGGTTAGGAAAGTAACATCGTAAGTAGAGCACCTGGGGATTTAGAGGTACTGGAAGTACCACCCTTCTATCTTTTGGTGGAATGGCGGCGGGTAATGCACCTCAGTTCCGTCGAGATGTACAGCGCACGGAGTTTGAGCAGTTGCATCAGGGCGCTATGTAACCATTGGAGTACGCCGTCAGATTCAGTGAGTTGGCCAGATATACACCTCACTAGGTTGATTCAGTTAGGAGGCGGATCCGTAGATACATTGAAGGAGTCAGACACGGTAGAGAATCTTGGGTCAACCAGTTCAGTTGCATTACCAGCTTCGCATGGGACCATTTCAGATACTCATGGGTCTTAGAGGGTACGTATCGTATGTCTTTCATAGCCACATCGGCAGAGAGATTGTTTTCAGTGTGGAGATGTTAGCCACAGGGTGAGAGATTGTTCCAGGATTCAGGTGGGAGAGTTATAGCAGGGTGTACGGGTGGATAAGAGTCGCCTAAGAGGGGGAGGCCCGACCTGTTGATGTGTTGCATATAGTAGGCTAGAGGCTGTCGTGTCAGATATCATCACCCAAGTATGGCTTTATATTCTAAAGTTGGGTACCATTATATTTCACTATAGCCATGTTGGTCAGGACGAGGTCCCATTATTTGTTGTCTCATTTATGAGTGAATTTCATGTATTACACTCTATGTTTTTGCTTGCTCCTGTTGGGGGATTCTATGAGTAGTAGTCGTGTCTATCATTGTTTTATTAATCATTGCTAGTGGTGAAACTGGAAGTGAGTTCATGTCGTCCTTCGTGGTAAGATTTATGTGATTCTCCTGAGTATTTTGTTTTCAAGCTGCTATTTGAAGCTAGATTGAGATGTGAGTAAGTGAGCGCTATGATTCTGTTAGACGAGACGAATTAGCGGTAGATCTCTATTGGTATGATATATATTCGACATGTGTCATAGAGTTGAGGGCGAGACCCTCGTGATTCTTTGTGAGTTGATATATTTGGACCAGCCTGAGTACCACGGTGGAATTTTTATCAGGCTGGCATCATTGTGATTTGTTCATATGCTTTGCTTCTCTCTTGTTATATTGTTTTTGGTAAGTCAGTATCGATAAAGAGTTATGCCTATGGGCTGGTTTGCTAGTACCTTTATATATGCTTCTAACTTTCCTACTCAGCCATTTCGTTATGTGCTTCTTTAGTTTAGTTTGCGGGATGTGTGCCCGGTGGTGTTAGCCGTGACTCGGTGATTCGGGTGTCTACCGATGAGGTCTTCGTGTTTAATGAATGAGTATCGGTATTTGGGATTCGGAAACAGAGAGTTCTTCTATATGTGGGACTAGCTGCCAATGTTGAGTTGATTTCGGGTAGCTATGGTGATCAAAAGTGCTATTGAGCCTATGTGTGATATGCTATGTTGTGTGGTCGCGCCTTGTGGGCGTAGACTTGAGTTGATGCAGCTGGTTGAGGCTAATGTCGGACATGGATTTAAAATCGGGTCTTTCGAAAATGAGTAGAAAGTGAGGAATTGAGGTATGAGGCTTATCGATGATGATGTGAATGCTATATGGCAGTTGTGATGGTGTCATCAGGCTTATGTAGGTTGGGGTGACGTGGGATCACCGGTGGGTGTGTGTTGGAAATGTGCAATCAGTGATTGGATGAGTCCAAGGTGAACCTTATCACGTTTGAGGACGAATGTTTGTTTAAGGAGGGGAGATTGTGATTACCCAAAAGGGTCATCCCGTATATTCTATCTAATTCTGTGTTCCGAGGTCGTGAAAACCTCCTTCTATATCACCTCAATTTGCATGCACATCCCGGGCGTGTAGCCGGAAAGCCTTTATGTGAAAAACAATTGATAAAAAATGAAAATTTTATATTGGAAATTTGAATAAAGTTTACTTCAGTCAACGTCTTTGGTAAACAGACCCTGACCCGTGTTGACGGTCCTGGAGGGTTCGTAGTAAAATATGGGACTTGGGCGTATGCCCGGAATCGAATTTTGAGGTCCCAAGCCCGAGAAATGAATTTTTAAAGAAAATTATTTTCTGAAAAATATAAAGGTTTTTGAAAGTGAAATTTGAGGTGAAGCCTGTGATATCAGGACCGTATTATGATTTCAAAGCCCGGTACATGTTCGATATGATTTATATGTGTTATCTGTGAAATTATGTTAGAAACGAACTTAATTGGACGTGATTCGAACGTTAAATGCAAAACTTGATGTTTAAAGAAGTTTGAAGAATTTTCATAGACTTTTAGTTTAATTCATCGTGCTAGTGTTGTTTTATGTGGGTTGAAACCTCGAGCGAGTCCGTGTTAGGTTATATGAATTTTTTGTGAGGTTGTACGGGATCCCGGGGGCCTCGGGTACGTTTAGGATGCTCATCAGGTGTTATTAGCACTTGGGAGACAGCTGAACCATTGTAGTTCTGGTGTCTCGCACATGCGATGGACCTTCCGCAGGTGCGGACATGCATGTGCAGCGAGGTGCTCGCAGGTGCGGACTTAGCCCAGTCCCCCAATCCTCGCAGGTGCGGTGTGTTTTCTGCAGATGCGGAGCTGCGGGTGCGTCCATTTGACTGCATGTGTGACCCCAGGCTTCTTAGTGGGTTTTCGCACATGCGATGGTATTTCCTCAGGGGCGGGACTGCAAGTGTTGTCTCAGGGGCGCAGGTGCGGAATTGCTGGGCAATTATATCAGATCCGAGAGTTTATGTTATTTTCATAGTTTTCGAATTGGGGAGCTCGGGAGAGGCAATTCTTTGGAGGCTTTTGCACATGGGTAACTTGGGAATATGATTTCTATCCATTATAGACCAATTTCCATGAATCCAATCATAAATCCAACCTTTAATTTCGAAACATTTGGGTAGAGAATGGGGTGAACTTCATAGACCAAATTATTGAGTCTTGATTGGGGTTTTTACCTCCGATTTGAGATATTTTCATATGTTTAGACTCGTGAGTGAATGGGTGTCCGGAAAATATAAATTTTACCCGATTCCGAGAATTTTCTAATTTTGCGTATTAGCTTCGGACTTATTAATTATTTTGTTTCCTTATGATGATATTTACTCTATTCAATCGAATCGTCTAGATTTGTGCCACCCGAAGTTGAGTACTTGTGGCAAGAGCATGGTATTGAGTTTATTAGCACAGTCAAGGTAAGTATCTTGCCTAACCTTGTGTTGGGGAACTACCCCTTAGCATTGAGTATTCTATGTTTATTGTAGCCGTGCACGCGAGGTGACGAGTGTGTACTCAAACTTATTTCCAAATAGATTTCCCTTTAGGGATTTTTGGGTCCTTATGTTCCCCGTATATGAATTGAACTTGTTATATCTGAATTCCTGATTCCTAATCTCATCTCCTCCTATTCAAGTTAGAAGTACTTGTCTAACATTCCTTGTTTCTTATATGATCTTAATTTGACTTAAGTGAAGACTTTGTTTTTTTCCTACCGTTATGCTATGTCTTCCTTCATATGTTGCCTATTTACTGAGCATTGTTCAAACTGAGTTTATTCGGTGAAGCTAATTGTCTAATGAGATTGGTTATAGCTGATTCCCTTGTCGGGATGATTTGGTTTCTTGGTTGCGAACTTGAATGTATACAATTGTTGCTATATTTGTCTTGTTTTCCCCTCATTATTATGTTCTCTTTTTGCTTAGGATTCCTCTTAGTGGCTACTTCTTTTGAGCGAGCTGTTACCACTTTTATGATTTAAATCTTTGTATTGATTTTCCCATCGCACTTTGTATTCGGCCTTGCTTTCTTTCGCGCCGGTTGTGGCAATATATGTTGTTTCTGTCGCATTCTAGTTGTTTTCCTCAGTGGCTGCATTGCATATTTAAATTGGGACTACAGACAGAGATCCGAGAGCTTTCCCCCTATACTGCATTGCATATTTATATTGGGACTATGGACACAGATCCGGGTGCTTTCCCCTTGTATTGCATCATATATTTAAATTAGGACTACGGAGAGAGATCCAGGAGTTTTCCCTGTAACGACCCGACCGGTCGTTTTGAGCTCTAGCGCGTCGTTCATCAGTTTGAGGCCGTGAGCAGCTTCGTTTCAGGTATTATGACCCATGAGTGTGGTCGGAATTGAATTTCAGGACGTTTAGAATTTATTTGGAAATGAAATTCTCATTTCAGAAGCCTTAAGTTGAAGAAA
Organism: Nicotiana paniculata; assembly: GCA_005239505.1. Classification (NCBI taxonomy): domain Eukaryota; kingdom Viridiplantae; phylum Streptophyta; class Magnoliopsida; order Solanales; family Solanaceae; genus Nicotiana; species Nicotiana paniculata. Next base: position 4,933 of record MDKI01121031.1, on the reverse strand, counting down.
TCAACCAAGATTGGAATTTTGAGTAAACGATCTCCGAATCAGGATTCGAAGGTTCCAGCAGGTTCGCATGATGATTTCGGACTTGGGTGTATGTCCGGACCGGGTTTTGGATAACCCGGGAGCGTTTCGGCGTATATTATGGAAGTTAGCATTTTAGAAGGATTTCATGAATTTGGGCTTGAAGTGCATATCAGTAAGGTTGACTTCCGCTTGGGATTCTGAGTCTGGGAATAGCTCCGTAGGGTGATTTTGTAGTTGGGAGCGCGATCGGAAGTGAATTTGGATGTCTGTAGGTCATTTGGCTAAAGATAGGAATTTAAAGATTTTTGGGAAATCCGACCGTAAGTGGAAGTTTTGATATCGAGTTCGGAATGTGATTCCGGAAGTTGGAGCATGTCTGTAACGTTGAATATGACTTATGCGCCAAATTTGAGGTCAAGCGGACGTGATTTGATAGGTTTCGGCATCGGATGTAGAGGTTTGAAATTCTAAGTTCTTAAAGAATTGGATTTGAGTGCGATTCATGATTTCGGCGTTGTTTGATGTGACTTGAGGGCTCGAGCAAGTTTGTGTCATGTTATGGGACAAAGTCGTGTGTTTGGAAGGGGTGCCGGGGGTTTCAGGTGTGTTTTGGGGTGGTTTGGGATCTTTTCAGGGTGAATTGTTGTTGCTGGTTTCTGGTGTGAACCGCACCTGCGAGGGCTAGGCCGCATGTGCCTAGCCGCAAGCGCGGGAGTTTGGTCGCACCTGCGGAATCAAAGGTGCGAAGAAGGATCGAAGGAGCGGAAGCCGTTGGGCTGAGTCAGGGCCACACCTGCGATGGAAATTCTGCAGGTGCGGAACCGCAGAAGCGGCTGTTACACCGCAGGTGCGAAAATGGCTGGAGTCAGTAGGGTATTTTTAAGAGAGGATTTAGGCCATTTCATCATTTCTCTCATTGTGGTGTGGCGAATTTGGAGAGCTTTTCAAGAGGGATTTCATCAAGTTTCAGAGGTAGGTGGATTCTATTCATTTCTAAGATTAATACAAAGTTATTACATGGGATTGTTCATGAAATTTGTAGGGGAATTGGGGAAACATTGAAGAAACCTAGAATATGGAAAATGTGGATTTTAGCCACAAATTGAGCATGAATATTGTAACAACTTATAGAATTGAGTTAGTAAGGTTATGGTTAGAAGGCATCTTCGAGAATTTTGGATTTCCGGGCCCGAGGGCATTTTAGTCATTTCACTGAGCGGGGTTGGGAAAGTATATAATCTGAATTTGTTGTGAGTATTAGGGTGAATTTCCATTGCTTTGTCATTTATGTGGTAGTTTCGGAGCGTGGTGCGTCCGTTGGGGTCATCGGAAGGGCTTGGAAGTCGGTGTTGGAACTTCGGAGCGTGGTAAATCTCCTTTCTAACTTCGTGAGGGGGAATCATCCCCCTTGGTGAATTAATTCAGTATATGTTATTATCTTCGGGTGATACGTACGCACGAGGTGACGGGAGTCCGTGCGTAGCTACTAATATGCTTATGTCCGGGTAGTCTAGGACCCACTAACATGCTTTATGTGTGTATCTGTAACCTTCCTGTATCATTGAACAGTTAATATGACCGAAAACATAACTAAATCTTTAAAAGAAAGATGGAGTTCATATTGTTATCCTTCTAAAGAGAATTTGCTTCCGCTGTAAATATATGTGTACCTGGATTAGGCCGTATCGAGGAATACCATTAAATTTGGCAAATGAGTTTCAAAAACAAATGATTTCGAAACCTATGTTTCATGCTTCTTTGAATACGGATTTTTACTATTTTCCATGAGAAAAACTATTATTCTTAATAAAAAGTGGATTTAAACGTGTGGAAATGTGTCACCACTCGAGTCGCAGGCATGATTCGCGATTGAGGGGAGCTTTATGTTAAATATATATTTATATAGAGTCAGCACGCGAGCCGGAGGTATGATGCGTGATCGTGGGATAGCTTATTATTATTATCGAGTCAGCACACGAGTCGCAGGGATGATGCACTATCGTGGGATAGCTTATTATTATTATCGAGTCAGCACACGAGTCGCAGGGATGATGCACTATCGTGGGATAGCTTATTATTATTATCGAGTCAGCACACGAGTCGCAGGGATGATGCGCGATCATGGGATAGCTTACTATATCGAGTCAGCACACGAGTCGCAGGGATAATGCGCGATCGCGGGATAGCTTATTATATCGAATCAGCACGCGAGTCACATATATGATTCGCGATCGTGGGTTAGCTTATGACCTCAGTCTGTATGACCACCCTTATGACTCCGGCCGGTTGTCTTGTCCTGGTATGTGTATGATTACTTGAGTTCTGAGTCACTTGTAACTGGAGTGTCAGGTATTTATTTAAAGGAACTTTTAGAACCTTGTTGTTCCTTTTAGCTATTATCTGGATTCCGTTAATTTCTATGTACTTGTTGGTCGTTGTCTTTCATCTCTATTGTATTTCATCATATTCTGTCACATGTTGTATTGCCAGACCTTAGTAAGAGTCTAATTTGCCCCCTCATCACTACTTCTCTGAGGTTATGCGGGAGACTTACTGAGTACACGTTGTTTTCGTACTCATGCGGCACTTGCTGTGCATTTATTGCACAGGTACCTTCAGGGCAATGTGGAGGATTCGGAGACTTAGGCGAGCTGCATCTTCCAGAGGCGATCCGCAGCTGACAGAGTCTCCTTCATACTGTATCTATTTCATTTTAAATTTCCTTGGCCAGTTGTATTTCGGACAGGCTTTGTAATATTTGTAAAATTCATAAATTTGCTCATGTACTTGTGACACCGGGTTCTGGGGACGTGTTGGGATTTACTTCATTAAATTAAATTGATGTGTTGTCATATTTCAGTTTACTAAAATTTATTTGTTTGATTATGAGATGCAAGAGAAAGTAAGGATTGCGAAAATGTTAAAAACTGGAAAGTTATTTCAATAAATTAATGTTTTGGCTTGCCTGACCTTGTGTCCGGCGCCATCACGGCCTTAGGGATTTTAGGTTATGACATCGTGGTATTAGAGCTCTAGGTTCCCGTAGGTCTCAAGAGTCATGAGCAAGTCTAGTACAGTCTTGCAGATCGGTACGGAGACGTCTGTACTTATCTTCGAGAGGCTATAGGGCTGTTAGGAGTATCTCCCTTCTTGATTCTTCATCGTGCGAGTTGATTCCTTTGAGGCTTATGCCTATGTTCATTCCTACTCAATCTTACTCGTCGCGAAGCGCTTGCTATGGATCAGAAATTTTAGGATTGGGAATGGTGCTACGAATGAAATTCGAGATGCTTCTATGTGTAGATGGTCGTGGTTGTTGTTATGGCCCTGTGAAAGGGTAATATGTCATTTCAGCTCAGTAGTTATGTTTTTGGAAGCCTTAAGGCTGTGCTCAGGTAGTGATGACGGTTGAAATTGATCGTTGTGCAGTGTCGATATGGTAATAGAACGTTTTTCCGTTTGTTGGGAAAGATAAATGGTTGAAGGGAGATCTTCTCTGAGTATGATTTCGAGATTTCAGTGCTTTTGTTCCGGCGGAGGGAAGGCATTTGGATTCTGGGTGGTTTAGTTGAAGTTGATAAAGTAGTAAGACTTAGTGTCTTCAATTGAGATGGGGTATGCACCTGTGACGTGTAGTCGTTGTCATTGATCGAATGGAATGTGTTAGGTTTGTCGGTGCTATGGTTTCTTTGGTTGCGTGGGGTCAGAGTATTGAAAGGAAGTATTGAGGAATGCGGTTGGCAAAGAATGATCCTGGAATGAAGCAGGGCGTAGGATGGGGTATTGTGGTCGCAAAGAGCGTGCATTTCAGCTTCGCTGGGAGGTGTCATCAGGTGATTTCTTCAGGTGGGTTGTCTTCTAGGGATAGGTTAGCAATGGCGGGGTTGGCAGGTTCTGTGAGGGGTCGTAGTGGCTAGTTGGTAGGAGATAGAATGTGTAAATAATGCTAGGGAATTCGGGGAGTGCTAGCAAGGGAATTTGGAAGATTTGGGATGGTTTGGCTGAGCAAGATCGTGTTATCAAAGGAAGAAGGATCTCAGTAGGGTCTAAGGTGGTGCTAAGAGTGGCTTCGGGCTAAGTGGGGGAGTCCCACCATCTGCAGTAGGGTTGTAGGGTTGTCTTCTCATAGGGTTACGAATTGTCGGTGTATAGGCAAGTGATTTCAGCTAAGGAAGGAGGAGTAACATGGTAATTATGCGTAGGATTTGATGGATTTGTGCAAAAGTTTGTCCTGTCAGGTCAGGGTTAGGCTTTGGAAGATTCAAATTTTGCTTGAGGCATGGGCGAGTTGTAGGGATAGTGACTCAGTCACGTGTTTCATTGAAAAAGGTGTTCTTGTGCCAGGAGGGCCTTGGAGTGATTGTATTTGGGGCCAGTCAGCGTGGGTGACTCTCAATAGCGGTCCCAATGAGTTCAAAAGTTAAAGAATGCAGTGATTAGAGATTTTAGGCAGCAATATGGCCGAGAATCGAGGCTTTGCAGAGTAATATCTGAGAAAGGGGAGGATGGTTGGAATGTTCTATGATATGTTTCAGCAGGCATGATAATATTGGAGGAGTGAGAGGAACAGACTTCTGATTGAAGAAAAGAAGTATCAGAAGGGTATGAGACGGGTTGCGAGATTTAGGCAGCGTAGTCTCGTGAATCAAGGTCACTCGGGATGAGTTAGGGTTGATTTTGCTATGGGTTGAAGGAATTTGTTATTGTTCCTGAGGCAATTAATGGTGATTAAAAGAGGATGGGTTATTTAGCCATGGTTGAAATGGCACCTTTGCGGCAGTGATTCGTTCCTTTGATGTGATTTAGTTATGCATGTGGTCTATGTCGGTGTGTGCGGGGCTTGTCGGCCGTTGTTGGTTGATTTCCCAGTGCACACGCAAGTGTACGTGGTCGACAAGTAATATAGGAATTG
>ML304820.1:0-19949 GCA_005239505.1 Nicotiana paniculata | reverse complement strand
TATATATATATATACATCTATCTATCTATCTATAATTTATATCTATATTATTATAAAAACACGAATATTTTATGCTAAATGTTGAACGATTAAAATATCCTTGTAACGTTGATCGACTTTATTGCCCTTAAATATTTATATAATTTAAGGATGTAATTATAAATTACCTAGTGGTAGAATTTTTTTTCAATTAAAATTACACATATGGTTGATCCTATAAAATTGATATCCAGTATAATTCACGGACTGCTAATCACCGCCACATCAAACTAACCCTTGTCTTACACGGCTGAACAAGACCAAGGAATCTTTCTTACTAATTCACTTGGTGATAGAAATTGTGTAGTTTGAAAACGGTAAAAAAATACTAAGTTATAGCACGAAGGTTAATTTTTTCAATCTTCTTATATTCGCAGATTTATATATATATAGAATTCGGAAAAAATATAAAAATAGGAATACAGACTAAAGGATACGAAGAAATGACTAACGGAAATGGTGCAGCCTTTCCTCTTACTATTTCTCTATGGTTCCTTACCATAAATATTGCCGATCTGTGTCTAGATGTTGATCTTCTTATACTCCCAATTCTAATGGTTCTTTAATTTGAATTTGAAAATCCTCTATATCTTGATTCGTTGCTTCTATCGAGGCTGTTTTTATTACAGAGATATTACATCTTTTAAAATGTGTTTTAACTTCTTCTATGTTTATGTCTCTTAATTTACAACCTTTACATTTAAAAAGTTTTCTTTCATTATTTTTATAGATTTCTTTAGCTTTTTCTATTGCTATGTCTACTTCAAACTCATCTTCTGATAAAATTTCTGTGTTCATCATTTCGGTGTTTCCTTCATCATCTATTGTACTTTCTGTTATACTTTCTTCACTTATCCCTTGTTGGGGTGTATAATTATAATATGTAAATCTAATCGATGTTTCTCCCTTCGAGTTAGTATACATTAGATGAGATTCTGGTTTTAAAACCTTCTTTTTATTAAAACTTTCCAGATTTCATTCTAATCCTGCGTACTCTTCGGGGTCTATTTTTATGGGCTTTATTAGTTCAATTCCTTTATTTCCCATTACTTCTACTACATCATCTATTTTTAGTCTGAATTTGGTGTTACTATCATCCTCGTATTTTCTTACATCCTCTAGTATAATGGTAATTTCTGCCGCCAATTCATACTCATATTGGCTATTATCCACAATGTTAACTTGTTGTGCTTTACAAGGTTCAATTACGTTATTCGCTTGAGCCTCCAAATTGTGAATAGTTGCCTTTTGCCTTTCTACCCGCAGTTGTATCTCATCATATTGTTCCATAGGCACTTTAGCATATCCTCGATCTCTTTCAGGTCCTCATACATGGGTTCTTTGTTCTTATTAACTTCACAAGAAAAAGAAGTACCATCAAAGTAAGGGGTTGGGGGAAGATAAGAAACATAAGCACAACCATGAAAGTGACCATCTTGACCACCACACATATCACAAACATTCCACACATAAGATTGAGTTGGTGCACATAACTCGCTCTCGAGAATATTTTGATAATGTGCCCTCGATGGTTTCCTCCATAATATGCATAACAAGGATCAAAATTAGAATTACCAACATCAAAACCCTCATAATCCCAAGATGCCATGTCTCTCAGATCAAAAATTAAAAATTAAAAATAAATAAATAATTAAATACAAGAAAACAAAAATAAAAGCTCAAACTTGCAAAGAAATATGTACACCTACAGCTACACCGTTAGTTCCCCGGCAACGGCGCCAAAATTTGGTCATGCCCAACTCTAGACCTAAAAAGGATAAGTGGTCGCTGCAATATAATCTGGTCTATAAGTCCGGGGTCGAATACCACAGAGAACTAAGATTTCACTATAATTGTTCAATATTGCTAAGAAACGCAAGTCCAAATAATTTCCTAATTATTGAGATTATAATATTTATCTCTAACTAATTAATTAAGAAACTAAAGAAGTAAATTAACAACTAAAGATGCTAAGGGTTGGAAATTAAATTTAGGAGTTCTAGGGTTACGATTTCCCCAACTGTCGGCATCCTTCCCGCTATATTTTCTATAATTTCGCCTATGTATTCTCTACTGGTCGTGAGCAATTTAGGTGCCGTAATTCTCTCTCAAGAAACTAAAACAATTTACTAGACATATACTCTCGAACTACGCTAGTTGGCTTTATCTAACCACTCATTATGACCACGTCAATGCTTTGTTCTTTCTAAACCTACCTTTAAACCCGTTGTATTGATTTCTCACATACGTTAGGAGTGAGTTGTTCAACAACCACCTAAATATGTATCATTTCTCAAGAAACACATAATAAATAGGCATAGTCAATCGATGTCCATTCAATCAACAACAACAAACACGTAGTTGAACCAGTAGAGAAATCCAACGACTCAATTATATAAAAATATAACAAGAATTTATCCTACAAAACGTTCCATCAAAATCCTAGATAACAAATTATCTATTCATAATAGTATGTAAAAATACAATAATAAAAGTTATAACCAACAATGAAAAATAAGAAGAGGAGGGAAAAACTCGTAGAAGAATTCCCCGTCTTGCTCCTATTGTGTCGCTGCTTCCTTAGGTCGAGTCTCTGTCTCAAATCTGTCCAATCTCTAAAAAATAACATTCTCCCGTGTATATATACCAATTAGGGTTGGCCCAAATAATTATACCTTTTCCTACGCGAAAAAGGACAAGTTTCCAGGACTGGACGCTCGTGGTCGCGGTCCGGGCGCGGCCCGGGCGTGGTATTTTTCCATTGCACTGTTCGTGCATTTTTCACCCTGTTCCATTTGGAATTTAGAAAAATGTAAAACATGAAAGTTGTATTAATTTGAATTATATTTCCAACCATATATTATACATACCAAATGGAGTTCGGAGCAAAGAGTTATGTCTATTTTACTAGACAGGGGGCAATATGCCTACTTGAGTCTTCGTTTGTTCTTAACTATCAAATTTGACCCCCGAACACGATCTCGGATTAATTACTTGGGCTTTTACTCAGACTTAAAAATTTTAAATCACTTAAATTCATTCCATAACATCTACATAGCTCAGAATCACTCCTACAAGGCATAAAACACATAATTAGTGCAAAACACTAGCGATTAAAGCTCAAACTAAATTAAAGTGTAATAAGCGATTAAAATACGAAATTATAGCCTATCATCAAATGGTTTTTATCTCGATCTCTCAAGAATTCTCGAAGGTCACCCTCGTTGCATAAACATGCCACCTCCTCCCTTAGTTGTCTGCAATCTTTGGTTCTATGACCATGTGTACCATGGTATTTGTATATTTGATTGTGGTTTATTTGGGATGGATCTATTTGTAGGGGTTTGGTCCATCTAGTATATTTGATTCTCCCAATGGCTGACATAATACCTGATGCGTCGATGCTGAATTTGTATTATGATAATCGAGGTGCTTCTGTGGGATCGACATGTTTATCGAAGACGCTTTTGCTCATGAGCCCTCAAGAGCTCTGTCCTTGATCATTCCTTCTATCATTTCGGATGGGACTACGTCCTGGGCCGCTATTTCTACGATCTGCATTTTATGGTTGATACTGATCTCTGTTCAACCGAGGTTCTCTGTCAATATCCCTTTGAGGTCTGGCGACTGGCCTGATTGGATAAACGGAACCGGAAGGGGTACCCAATTGATCATCCTTGACCCTGATCTTTGACTGGTACCAATTATGTACATCGGTCCAGGTTACCGATGGATATTCAATTAAATTCTGCTTTAGATGTCATGATGCCACCGAAATTCGTTCGTTCAAACCTTCAGTAAAGTCTTGAACAACCTAATCGTCTGTGATCGGTGGTAGTCCATGCGTTCCATCTGGAACCGAGATATGAATTCTCTCAATATTTCGTTGTCTTTTTGTTTCACCTTGAAGAGGTCCGACTTCCTAGTCGCAACCTTTATTGCTCTGGCATGTGCCTTTACGAAGGAGTATGCAAGCATGGCGAAGGAATCGATGGAATTAGGCGGCAAATTGTGGTTCCATATCATTGCTCCTTTCGAAAAGGTTTCTCCAAATTTCTTCAGTAGAACATATCCAATCTCATCGTCTTCCAAGTCATTCCCTTTTATTGTGCATGTATACGAAGTGACGTGCTCTTTAGGGTCGGTGGTCCCATTGTACTTAGGAATTTTTGGCTTTCAGAATTTCTTTGGAATGGGTTTTAGAGCCGCACATGGAGGGAAGGGCTTCTGTACGAATTTCTTTGAATCCATACCCTTTAGAATCGGCGGTGCCCCTGGTATTTGGTCAACCCAGGAGTTATATGTCTCTACTTTCTTGTCATTTGCCTCGATTTTTCTTTTCTCCCGATTCAATCCGTTTAGTGAGCTCCTTGAGAATTTTCATAATGGTGGGGTTAGTCCCTGATTCGTTGGCGTTCGACCTTTACGACACAGGCTCAGTCCTATGGACGACTTCCGGTTCTATCCTACTCGGTGCTTGGTGCTGATTTTGTAGTTTTGCTATAGCGTCTTGTTGATCCTGTAACATTTCAAATATCAATTGAAGGCTGACTCCACCATCTTCTCCGCCCTGCGTACCTCGACCACCTAATCGAACTTCCCTGCGTACGCTACCTTCGGGATCAACGCCCAAATTTGCATTTAGGGTGACATGTGAATTGATATCGATGAGATTTACAATTGGTGCTCCCTCGAGGTCAGCCTGAGGCACCTCGATCCCTGAGACAGCTATATTTTCATTTTCCCCGTGAAATCCGAGGCCGTTGTTACTATGTGTAGGCGCTGCTTATGAGTTTGACATGTTTCCTGAAAACAAAGATTCTTACAAGAACAAGTGTAAAACAGTGTGTGTTATCGGTATCAGTATTAAGCAATCACTATTATCCTTATCCTCACGGTGGGCGCCAAACTGTTTACCCATAAAATTGGATAACAATTAAACTTATAATGTGGTTCTAAGGACACGTGATTTCACTTAATACCAATTGAAAAATATGAAGATTAATAACACAAATGAACTATAAAGTAAAGCAAACTAGTGTTAGAATGGAACTCAGCCCTCGAGTTTGGATACCCTCGAACTGGTTGATGCAAGAAAAATTAAAATATAACAAGTTGATGAACAATAGTATAAACGAGAAAGAGAATTATATTGCTTTGATATATGTGAACAATGTGTCCTACAAATGATTAGAACCCCCCTTTATATAATAGAAGAATTTCACTTATGGTATAATTCTAATTATAGAAGGAAATCCCATGATTAGCTAATTAATTATTTCTGATTTGATCCGTTCCGAGATTTACGCCATGATCCTCGACCAGTCACGGATATCTCTCCTTTTTGTTATTGTGCTATCTTCGATCTTGCTCGATGTCTGTCTCATTTGACTTCGATCACTAATAGCCTCGATCTCGACAGGTACCTTTATTCTGAACTCGGTACCTTATCCTCGTGATTTAGTCTGTTCACGAGGCCGTCCTTCGATGCAACCTCCCGATTCGGTCAAATAATAAAATCTAGTGGACCCGATTTTAACCGCATACAATTATTATTAAATAATTTTATTTTATCATTTACCCTATCTTTTTATATAATAATTTTACCCCGTTTTATAATTTTTCTTTATAATAGTGCAAGTTTATTCTTCATATTGCTGGTGTATGATATCATGAAACAACAACAAACGATACAATTTATCCAAATATTGTATTCATCAAACGATACGATACAATATAATACAATACAATACAATATATTATGAAACGATATGTAACAACCATTCAACCATTATTTGAAATTTTTGGATTTTGTAAATGGGTTCTCTGGTAGTTCAAAGTGGGGGGATAGGCAATTGGGTAAAAAATTAAGGGTGGATTTTAATTTGAAGCGAGTAAAAATTTAGAGGTGGGTTTGATGCCACGTGTCCCTCCGTTTAAAATAAGGGGTAATTTCCAAGTATAACAGTGGCATTAAAATTGAATGGATACTCAAATGGAGGATATATTGAAATTATTCCCAATTGTAAAGTGGTATATTTTGTGCTTTTTCGAAAGAAGAAAACATGCCGGATTAGTAGAGAAAGAAAAGGAAAAAAGAAAGAATTCAGATGATAATTTGTTGAAAATACAATTGTCCAGATAACTTTTTACTTTACACAACTTAACTCCTCTGGACCCTTTCTGAAACTTTTAAACGAAAAGGCGAGTGTAAATGTGCACTTAAGAAACTAACCTTTCCTTTAGAACTAGTTTTCTTGAAGCGGAGAAAGTGAAATGCATGTGTTAAGTGACAGCCGGATAAGTATATTTTAATTTTAATTAATTAAAAGACCTTCTAATCGTAATTATTATGTAGGTAACCTTCTCCCTTAATTAATTAGTGTTAACGTGTAATTGAGTTTAATGACAAGGTCAAACGGAAAGTGAAGATCCCATCCCCAAAGTTTTATCTTATTACACATTGCTCAAATTATATAAAATGTTATAATTATCAAAACCCAGTTTCCGCCTTCTTCTACTTTTTTAGCGCCAAAATTTGTCATATTCCTTCTTGTTCGCTCGTATTTCTTCATTCTCGGCATATTCAAGGTAAAACTGTTGGAACCCAAGTTCAGGAGTTTCAACTTATTTTTCATAACCTTATTGCTGAAGGTATGGTTGTGAATGAAGTATTTCAAGTGGCTGCAATGATTGAAAAATTGCCTCCTTTGTGGAGAGATTTCAAGAACTATCTTAAGCACAAGCACAAAGAAATGAAGTTGGAAGATCTTGTGATTCGTCTCAAGATTGAGGAAGACAAAAAAACAGCCGAGAAGAAGTCTCGTGGAAGTTCAACGATCATGAGAGCTAATATCGTTGATGAGATTGTTCCAAAAAGTAAGAAGAGGAAGAGGTTGTCTGTACAAACTAAGGAGCAGAACAAAAAGAAATTCAAGGGCAACTGCTACAATTGTGGAAAAGTTGGTTACAAAGCTCCTGATTGTCGTCTCTCGAAAAGGATAAGAAGAAGAGACATACCAACATAGTGGAGAAGAATGATGACATTGATGATGTATGTGCAATGCTTTCGGAATGCAACCTAGTTGGAAGTCCGAAGGAGTGGTGGATTGGCTCTGGAGCCACTCGACATGTTTGTGCTGTCAAAGAAGCATTTGCGACTTACTATACTGTTGGTCCCGAAGAAGAGCTTTCCCTGAAAAATAATGCAACAACCAAGATTGAAGGTTAAGGGAAAATATTTCTGAAGATGACTTTCGGCAAGGTGTTAACGCTCAACAACGTTCTTCATGTTCCTACTATTAGGAAGAATTTAGTTTCTACTTCTTTACTTGTGAAGAATGAATTCAAATGTGTATTTGTTTTTGATAAAGTTGTTGTAAGCAAGAATAAAATGTATGTTGGAAAGGGCTACCTCACAGAGGGCCTTTTCAAACTCAATGTAATGGTTGTTGACAACATTAATAAAATTACAGCTTCTTCTTATTTAATGGAGTCAAATGATTTATGACATATTCGTTTAGGACATGTCAATTATAAAACTTTGCGGAAGTTAATTAATTTAGAAGTATTGCCTAAATTCGAGTGTAATAAATCAAAATGTCAAATATGTGTTGAATCTAAGTTTGTAAAACATCCTTATAAGTTTGTTGAAAGGAATTCAAATTCTTTAGACTTAATTCATATTGATATTTGTGATATGAAATCGACACCATCTCGAGGTGGAAAAAAGTACTTTATTACTTTTATTGACGATTGCACTCGATATTGTTATGTTTATTTGCTTAATAGTAAGGATGAAGCAATTGAATCATTTAAGCAATACAAGAATGAAGTAGAGAATCAATTGAATGAAAATATCAAAATGATTAGAAGTGATAGAGGTGGAGAATATGAATCTCCGTTTGCAGAAATATGTTCGGAATATGAAATTATCCATCAAACTACTGCACCTTACACACCTCAATCCAATGGAATTACGGAAAGAAAAAATCGGACATTAAAGGAAATGATGAATTCTTTATTAATTAGTTCTGGATTACCGCAGAGTTTGTGGGGGGAAGCTATCCTTACTGCTAACCGGATACTCAACAGAGTACCCCACAGCAAAATGCACTCTATTCCATATGTAAAATAGAAAGGAAGAAAATCCAACTTGAAATATTTCAAAGTGTGGAGGTGTCTAGCAAAGGTACAAGTTCCTTTACCTAAAAGGATTAAAATCAGACCAAAAACTGTATATTGGGGTTTTATTGGATATGTTACAGCCAGTAAAAGCATGTCGATTTTTGGTTCATAAATCCGATAATCCCAAAATTCATGTTAATACGGTATGGAATCAGATAATTCTAAATTCTTTCAAAGCATCTATGCATATAAAATAATGCGTGTCGTTAAGTGAAAGACCTAAACGGCCTCGGGAAGAACCAAAGGAAAATACTCCAAGTGTAGAAGATCTAAGACGTAGCAAACGTCAAAGAACATCTATTTCCTTTGGACATACATTCTTGCTTGAAAATGAGCCTCAAACTTTTAAAACAGCTATGTCATCTTTTTGATTCAGCGTTTTGTTAGATTCAATCAATTTTGGATAATCATACATGAGAATTGGTTGATCTTCCTCCGGGAAATAAGCCTTTAGGTTCGAAATGGATCTTTAAACGGAAAATGAAAGCTGATGGCACTATTGACAAATATAAGGCAAGGCTTGTTGTCAAAGGTTATAGACAAAAGGAAGGTCTTGATTACTTTGACACTTACTCGCCAATAACGAGGATAACATCCATTAGGGTGTTAGTAGCACTAGCAACCGTGTATGGTCTTGAAATCCATCAAATGGATGTTAAAACAACTTTCTTAAATGGAGAATTGGAGGAAGATATTTACATGGAACAACCTGAGGGTTTTGTGGTTCCTGGTAAAGAAAAGAAAGTGTGAAAACTTTTTAAGTTGCTTTATGGACTTCAATAAGCACCCAAACAACGACATGCCAAATTTGACCAAACAATGTTGGCAAGTGGGTTTAAAATCAATGAGTATGATAAATGTGTTTACATTTAAAACACCCCAGGTCATGAAGTTATTGTTTTTTTTATATATTGATGACATGTTGATAATGAGGAAAAGTATGGCATTTATAAATGCTACTAAGCGCATGTCGGCTAGCAAATTCGACATGAAAGACTTGGGAGTTGCTGATGTGATCTTAGGAATTAGAATTCACAAGACTCCACATGGTCTAGCATGCAGTCTCACTACATTGAAAAGGTACTTGACAAGTTCAAGTATTTGGATTTCAAAATTGCCAAGACTCCAATTGGCGTGCGTTATGCACTTCAAAAGAATGAAGGTGAAAGTGACTCACAACTGGACTATGCAAGAGTATTGGGAAGTTTGATATATATCATCAACTGTACACGACCAAATATAGCATGTGCTATTAGCAAATTGAGTCGGTTTACAAGTAAATCCCAATCAAATACATTGGATGGAAATGAAACAAGTTTTGGATCACCGGATCATCTGAAGTTAAATCCACAAGTGGATATGTTTTCACAATTGGGGTGGAGCAGTGTCTTGAAAATCATCCAAACAAACGTGCATCGCCCATTCTACAATGGAATCTGAATTCATAGCTTTAGATAAGGCCGGTGAAGAAGCAGAACGGCTCGGAATTTCTTGAAAGATATTCTATTTTGGCGCAAACCTTTGGAACCTATTTATATACATTGTGATAGTCAAGCGGCAATAGGCAGGGCAGGGAGCGTTATGTATAACGTAAAATCTCGTCATATACGACGGAGACACAATACCATTAGACAACTACTCTCTAGTGGTGTTATCACAATTGGCTGCTAAAGTCAAGAGATAACATGTCAGATCCACTTACAAAAGATCTATCTAGAGAGGAAGTTGAAAGATCATCAAAGGGAATGGGGTTAAGGCCTAGGACAAGTCATCATGGCGGTAACTCTACCTCGCGCCATCGTCGTCGCTCGCTTGGCTCGACTTCGGCTTCGGCTTCAGATTTGGTAAAAGATTGATTGGTTAACTTTTTTGGACAAAATTCCTTTCAATTATATAATTAATTAACGAAAAATTCAATCCGGAATAACCTATGACCCACGACGCGACCCGGTCCGGTTCGTTTTCTTTCCCGAATTATTTTAAATCCGTTTTCTGTTTTCCCGTAATATTTCAACAGAAATATTCCCACCTGTTCCAACAGCTATGGCTGTTTCTGAAAGGTTGCAAAACTTTTCAGAAACAGTGCCAAATGGTCTATAAATATGCCTTGAATCCTAGAATCTTTACTTACTAAATTTTCTGATTATCTTCTTCTTCTTCTACACAACATTTTCCAGTGTGTTTTACGACCATTGAGGGGCTCGAAGTTCACCGGAGTTTTTGGTACCAATACACTGGTGAGTTAAATCGTTCTATACTGGGAGGATAATATTCCAGCACCTCAGGTACTTGAGGGGAATAATTTCCTTAAGGACACACTGTGTATTTAGTGAACTCGATTTATTCCTATATTGCTTCCTGAATTTATTTTGTCGTACTGGTTCTACTAACTTTTTGTTTTTGTTTTTTCAGAAAATTTACTATTTTATTGTTTATTATAGCAATACATATTGAATAACAACTAGTTGGTACGAAGCTTGTTTGATATGCGCAGTGGCATATGAACAAACTAGTTGATAAGTAGTACGATACTTCTTGGACCTACTTTTTTGAATAGTTGGGGTGGCATAGTTACCGACAATGAGAATTTGTGCATTATTTTTTATTGGCATTTATCCATTGCAAATGAAATTAAGAACATTTATACTGCATCTCATCATGGTCTTTGCACGTGGTACATTACTGAAAGTCTGCGAAAGAGGTTCAACGGTGTAGAATTTGTTTGGCATTATTATGCTGCAGCACAGGCGTACACTACGTCGAGTTCTTTGACCAGTTTCAGCAACTCTGTGCTAAAAATTGTGAAGGAAATCAATTAAAAGACAAACTAAGTAATTTTAGGTTCTTCCTTCATAATCTGCACGTAGGTGCATATGTACACCACTTTAGGTATAGAGTCCTAAGCACACACAGATCGCATATGCAACTAACTCTAGGACTCTTCCTTATATAAGAGAGATGGTCTCTGCAATATAACATATAGGATTCTCTTAACACCAATCCAATGGTGCTCCGCGGGATGCTGCATAAACTGGCATGAGCTATTTCTGGACGTGTAAACGTTAAGTATTGAAGAGAACCCACAATAATGCGATATTCAGAGTGATCAGCTAGCTTCTCAACAATAAATGCATCATGCATGGAATCCATGCTTTTGGGAGAAGGTGGCATTTGGATGGATATATCACTGATCATATTGGCTTTCTTTCTCCAGGTTTCCATGAGCATATTTTTGCTGACTGAGAAATAAACTAGTCTTGCTTCTTGTGACTTCAACACACAAGAAGTAACGACGATCTCATACAATATCCTTCATGGAAAATGAGGATTTTCGCTTATGGATACGATCTTGTAGTAATTTAGGATTTCTCCCGGTAAGTATATTATCATCCACGTAAGCCAAGGAGCATTAGATGTGTGCTAAACTTATGGAACCAAGCTTTGGAGGCCTGTTTTAAGTCAGATAGAGCCTTTTGAAGGAGAAAAACATGGTTAGGGAACGTAGTGATGATAGGTTATAATTACGTATACTAGTTGCTTATTACACTCTAGTTTACTGTACTTTAATTGAGTTTGAGTTTTAATCGCTAGTGTTTTGCACTAACTGTGGGTTTTATGCTTTGTAGGAGTGATTCCGACCTATATAGATGTTATGAAATGAATTTAAGTGATTTGGAGCTTTGAAATCTGAGTAAAAGCTCAAAGAATTAAGCCGGGATCGTGTTCGGGGGTCAAATTTGATAGTTGAGAACAAACGAAGACTCCAGGAGGCATATTGTGCAGTTTCTAGTAAAATGGACATACCATTTTTCTCCAAACTCCATTTGGGCTATATAATATATGGTTGGAAAGATAACTCAAAGGACTACAACTTTCATGTTTTACGTTTTTCCAAATTCCAAATGGAATAGGGTCAAACACGCGATCAAAACTGTGACTGCGGACCTGACGCGGACATGGGCAGAATAAAACCCCATTAGCGCGGCCGCGCTAGTGGTGTACTGGAAACTTGTCCTTTTTCGCGTAGGAGAAGGTATAATTGTTTGGGACCGACCCTACTTAGTATATATACATGGGAGAATGTTAATTTTGGGAGATTGGACATATTTTGGACACAAATTCGACCTAAAGAGGCAAGGAGGGCAATTGGGCATCAATCCATATCTCCTTCTCTTGTGATTTTTATCATTGTATATGAATTCTTTTGTAGTTTTTATCATTATTATGAGTAGCTAACTTTTCTAATCTAAGGTTTTGGTGGAACCCGTTTGGGGATGACTTTATTATGATATTAATATAGTTTTGGTGGGTTGTTAATCTCTATTTGTTCAACTACGTTCTTGTTGTAGTTGATTGAAGGGCCCTCAATTAGCTGTGCCTATTTATTATGTATCTACTTGAAGAGTGCCTATTTAGGTAGTTATTTGAACAACACCACTCCTGCAGTATAGGCGAGAGTCATGACTGAGGGTTTAGAAGTTGGATTAGAGATAACGATACCTCGGGTGCAATCTAAAGTGAACTGCAATTCAATCTAGCTAGCGTAACTTGAGAGAGTGCGGCTAGTAAATTATCATCATTACTTGAAATAGATTTATGGTAACTGGAGTGTTCATGATTGATAGAGACAACTAAATCAAAACTATAGGAAGTATACAAGAAGAAAGTTCACCAACGGGGAAAACCATAACCTTAGACCTTTAATCCAATTGTTTACATCTTATTGTTAGTTAATTTTAAGTTTATTATTTTTGTTCAACTGTAGTAGTAGAAACAATACAAAGTCATATACACAACGTTTGAGAAAGTTGACTATTGAGAATCTAGTAATTTAAAGACGACATTTGATACGTTAATTCCCTGTGGGATTCGACTCTGGGCAAAATACCCAGATTATATTTGTAACGCCCGCTTAGTCTTTTAATAGACATAGTTGAGCGTGATCAAATTTTGGCTCCGTTGCCGGGGAGTTAACGGTATTATCAAGTGTAGTTGTAGGTGTACATATTGCTAGGTTTCAAGTTTGATTTTTTAGTATTTGATTTTTATTTTTTTTATTTTAGTTGTATTTGTTAATTTGAAAAAATATGGCATCGTGGAATTATGAGAGTTTGGATGTTGGTAATTCTACTTTTGATCCTCGTTATGCATATTATGGAGGAAACCACCCAGGGCAAAATTATCAAAAGATTCCCGAGAGCGAGTTATGTGCACCAACTCAATCTTATGTGTGGAATGTGTGTGATATGTGTGGTGGTCAAGATGGTCACTTTCATGGTTGTGCTTATATTTCTTATCTTCCCCCAACCCCTTACTTTGATGGTTCTTCTTTTTCTTGTGAAGTTAATAGGAACAAAGAACCCAGGTATGAGGACCTGAAAGAGATTGAGGATATGCTAAAGTGCCTTACGGAACAATATGATGAGATACAACTGCGGGTACAAAGGCAAGAGGCAAATATTCACAACTTGGAGGCTCAAGCGAATAAAGTAATTGAACCTTGTAAAGCGCAACAAGTTGACATTGTGGATAGTAGCCAATATGAGTATGAATTGGCTGCAGAAATTGCCATTATAATGGAGGATTTAAAAAAATACGAGGATGAGCTAGAGGAGAAGGCCAGAGTAGAACACCAACAATCAATCGAACTAGATTTTGAGGATGCCAATGTCGTAGAAGAGATACTAGAGTCAACCAAGGATATTGAGGATACATATTTAGTTGACTTTAGTGTCATTAGTGTTAAGGATGTTGAAAATCCCAATGTTTGTGCAGTTGAGCCCATTGGTCCACACTCCAAACACTTTTTCACATTGTGTTTGGATGATGATATGGAAATAGAGTCGTCTGAGCCACTTGAGGAGTCAAGGAGTAAGGAACAAGATGCCTACATTCTAGAATTCTTCGTGCCAGAACGTCGGGAATACACATCTCATCCAAAGGCCAAGAAGTGCATAATACTATATTATTTTATTGGGCCAGTCAGATTTGTTCTACCACCCCAGGAGCATGATCACAGAGCATAATCAAAACTTGGGGTCCAATTCATAAGTTCTAAGTGGAGGAAAAAAGTGATTCACGTCGTGCCGCGACGTTAAATCAAGCGCTTGTTGGGAGGCAACCCAACTTTACTGCTTTCTTTTGTTTTTTTTAATTATTATTTTTGTATTATATTATTTTTGTGGTGTCGATTATTGATTTTTTAGGAACATGGAATGCAAAGTCATTGGAAGGATGCAACAGCAAACCGTTAGTTGGAACTAAGTGTGAGGTACCCGCACGAAGGACCAGGCCTGGGAGAAGTCTGAGTACCCCATGAGATGCTAGTGCTTCGGCCTTTGGCCTACCAGGGAGTTTTTCTTTACCCTCTTGTATGTATGCATGTGCATTAGAGACAATGCACAATTTTAAATGCGGGGTGAGGAGATTGTCTGGGTCACTTTCTATGCTATTTAGTTGTGTTAGTTTAATGGAATAATTTATTTTTTACAAAAATAGAAAAAAATAGACTTTTATCAATGATGGATCTATTAGAAAATTTTCTTGAGGGATTTAAGTCTAAAAAAAGATTTTCTTTTGTTAGGTAGTGTAGAAATTCCCCCTTGATTTTTCTTTGTGCCACGGTTCTTTTCCAAGAGTTTTGTTTGAACCAGGTGTAGTTAGTTTTTTAGGAAGAGGATCCATTGTGTTGTGTTTTGAATTGAAATAATATCTCTTGACTTTGTTATTCCTTGAGAATAGCGAGTACTTTGGTTGTGACACTTAGGCTCAGTTTTTGACTCTTGTATAAGTACCTTAAATTGTATGATTTTAAATTTGCTTAACTGCTTTGACTAAAGTGTCTTGATGAGTCCAATCCTGAGTGAGTTATGTGCCATGTGTGTGTGAGATTTGTGTGTTATTATGTGCATTGCATTTGATGTCTAGAACTTGCCCCGTGTGTCTGCAAAGCGAAATAGTAGTTTTGTTCAGTCTTGGAAGTGATATAGGCATTTCATTGTTGAGCCAGATATTTATATTTTACTCGCTTAATTTTTATGTATCGTAGTTAACCCCTTTGAGCCTGTAATCCTTTTTCTTTGGCAACCACATTACCAGCTTTACCCATTTGTTTGAATTAACCATCTATTTGAACCTTCTAACCTCTCATGAGCACTTGAAGTGTTATGAACTGTGTAAAAGTTAAAGTGTGGGGTGGTTGGTTTTGCTTTTGAGTGGAACTAATGGAATAAGGAGAAAGGTGCACTGTTTTGAAAAAGTAAGAGCCACTTAAATAAATAATATATAAAAAAGAAAGTTGTATTGTTGTGAAAAAAGAAAAAAAATTCCTTGATAAGTGGTGACTCTTGATGTGATTGTGCTTAAAGAAGTATGGGGTAATATACATTGATGTGAATGCGGAGTTTGGTTTGACATAAGTATGGGGTTTGAATGTTAAAGTATATGTATTAAAGTTCTTAGGGAGGTGTAATCACTCTTATATCTAAACATATCCTACCCGTCCCGCAACCTACATTACAACCAAATAAAGTCCTACTTGATCCTAGACTGAATAAGCTCGATTAGTAGAGTAGTACACTACGGGAAAGCCTATGGTGCATCTTTTGTGGCACATGAATGTTATTTCTGAGAGTGAGTGAACTCTTTCTATCTTAAGTTCCTATGTGTTCTTAAATTTTATTGTGTGGAACTATTCTCTTTTGCTGTGTGAGGGCACTTGATTCATGAAGGAAAGGTAATGTCAGTGATCTCTATGTTAGAGTAAGTGAGTGAGTTGTGAATAATGCGTGGTACTTGTGAGTCAAATCTTGAGGTGAAGATGTTACGCTTTAGTGCTTAGTCTATTTTAAATATTCTTGATATGATGAGTCAGGAGAATTGCTTAAAAAGGTCATGTCTATATAAAATGTAGTTTGATTGCTCGAGGACGAGCAATGGTTTAAGTGTGGTTGTTGATGATAGTCTATAATTACGTATTTTAGTCGCTTATTACACTCTAGTTTACTGCACTTTAATTGAGTTTGAGCTTTAATCGCTAGTATTTTGCACTAATTGTGTGTTTTATGCCTTGTAGGAGTGATTCCGAGCTATATAGATATTATGGAATGAATTTAAGTTATTTGGAGCTTTGAAGTGAGTAAAATCTCAAGGAATTAAGCCGGGATCGTGTTCGGGGGTCAAATTTGATAGTTGAGAACAAACGAAGACTCCAGGAGGCATATTGTGCATTTTCTAGTAAAATGGACATAACATTTTTCTCCAAACTCCATTTGGGATATATAATATATGGTTGGAAAGCTACTCAAAGGGCTACAACTTTTATGTTTTATGTTTTTCCAAATTCCAAACGGAATAGGGTAAAAAACACGATCGAAACTGCGACTGCGGACCTGACGCGGACTGGGGCAGAACAAAACCCCACTAGTGCGACCTCTAGCACGAGATTAGCGCGGCCGCGCTAGTGGCGGCCTGGAAACTTTCCTTTTTTGCGTAGGAGAAGGTATAATTGTTTGGTCCCGACCCTACTTAGTATATATACATGGGAGAACGTTATTTTTGGGAGATTGGACATCAATTTATATCTCCTTCTCTTGTAATTTTTATCATTGTTTATGAATTCTTTTGTAGTTTTTATCATTATTATGAGTAGCTAAATTTTCTAATTTAAGGTTTTGGTGGAACCCGTTGGGGGATGAATTTATTGTGATATTAATATAGTTTTGGTGGGTTGTTAATCTCTATTTGTTCAACTACGTTCTTGTTGTAGTTGATTGAAGGACCCTCAATTAGTTGTGCCTATTTATTATGTATCTAATTGAGAGAGAATGCATATTTAGGTAGTTGTTTGAGCAACACCACTCCCAGAGTATAGACGAAAGTCATAACCGAGGGTTTAGA
Source organism: Nicotiana paniculata (assembly GCA_005239505.1). Classification (NCBI taxonomy): domain Eukaryota; kingdom Viridiplantae; phylum Streptophyta; class Magnoliopsida; order Solanales; family Solanaceae; genus Nicotiana; species Nicotiana paniculata. Next base: position 2,825 of record ML304820.1, on the reverse strand, counting down.
AGTTGGATTAGAAATAACGATACTTAGGGTGCAATCTAAAGTGATTNTAATTACTTGAGAGAGATTTATAGTAGATAGAGTGTTCATGATTGATAGGGACAACTAATCAAACTATAAGAAGTATCCGAGAAGGAATTTCACCGATGGGGGAAACCATAACCTTAGACCTTTAATCCAATTGTTTACATCTTATTGTTAGTTAATCTTAATTTTATTATTTCTGTTCAACTGTAGTAGTAGAAACAATACAAAGTGATATACACAATGTTTGAGAAAGTTGACTATTGAGAATCTAGTAATCTAAAGACGACATTTGATACGTTAATTCCCTGTGGGATTTGACTCTGGGCAAAATACCCGGATTATATTTGTAACGCCCACTTAGTCTTTTAATAGACATAGTTGAGCGTGATCACATAGGTTTATCAAAGCCTGCAACTCGTCGTACATCATAGCAACCTGGTGAGGTTTAGCAAGTTCCTCCTTAATATTTGTTGGCTATTTGATGTCTTGGTGAACAAATAGGTGAAGGGTATGAAATGTTGGATTGCCTATTGATCGAGTCTTGGTTCGTGTTAGCATATGATAGGAGTTGAGTACGAATATGGTGTAAGGATGAGACTAAGGCCTGGTATCATGATGGAGAGGCAGAAGGTCGACAAAAATATTAATACCTTCAATAATAATGGATAGGTCGAGGGTTGGTAAGGCTGAATATGCTTTTTGTAACAACCCGACTGATCGTTTTGAGCTCTGGTATTTTATTCTATTATTCGAGACCTTGAATATCTCCATACAATGTGTTACGTGTATGGTTGGTTTTGATCTTTACGATTTTCATGAGTGATTTAGAAGGATGATTCTTAGTTTGGAAGCTTAAATTATGATAGTTGACCAAAGGTTTGGATTTTGAGTAGACGACCTCACACTGATGATTTGATAGTTCCAATAGGTTTGTATTGTGAGTTAGACTTGAGAATATGTTCGGATTTGATTTTGGATGTTCCTAGCCGAAAGTTGGTAATTTGGAGAATTCGAGCATTAATAGGTTTGACCGGTAGTTGACTTTGGTGTTGTCAAACTTCGATTGTGATTTTGAGACTTTAAATAGGTTCACTTGATTTAATGAAACTTGTATGCAAAGTTTGATTGTAATCCGAAATGTATAAGTATGATTCAGAAGCGCATGAGAAGTTGGAAAGTTATAAAGTTAAGACATGGATTTTGATCTTTGTTTCTTGGTTTTGATGTTGTTTGTGGTGTTTCGGCTCTTTCGATAATTTTGGATAAGGTATTTGAATTTTTTGGTAAGATAAGAGGGTATATCTTAGGGAGGAACAATTTACTAAGTATGCCTGAGTCATTTCCATCATCTTCTTCCCTTGAAAATATGAATATGTCACATACTCTATATAAAACCTTGTCCAAAAAATATGATTACCTATATGAAGTAGATATCCTACCCAATGAACAAAAACTAACCTCCATCGAATTACCCCTCATAAACCCTTACTCAGCTTTTGCCAAAAAAATCATTCGCCCTATGGTCGTAAATTCGTTCCTTAGTCGACCACAAACCAAAAGAAGTAAAGACATTCGTTGCTGCCTCAAAAATTGATAAAAAATATGATTACCTATATGAAGTAGATATCCTACCTGCTGAACAAAAAGTAACTTCCACCTAATTACCCCTCATAAACTCTTTCTTAGCTTTTGCCAAAATATCATTTGTCCCACGGTCCCAAATTCTTTCTTTAGTCCAACACAGACCAAAAGGAGTAAAGGAATATGTTGCTACCTCAAAACTTGACCAGCATCTTATTCTTGCAACTAGAGATAAATAATTCACTACCCTTCAAATCCTGGATGATTTTTCCCGACAATAAAAGAATTATAGTTTTACCCATATCCATTTTGGTGCTATCCGAATCGTTTTGACATATCATGTAAGGAAATGTCAAGCTGTTATTGCTCGCCTTTCTCTTTTGGATACAAGATACTATGAGTACCAACATGCAAATTTGTGTACTTCAAAAGATACCTTAAATGTTGGACTATCTTCATAACTATCTTTCCAAATTTCAACATGTATCTTTATGATCTATACTTAACAGAAGAATTAAAAATCAAAGTCTAGATCCATGGAGCTCCACAAGCCAAAGATGCGATCCAAGCCACCTTCATCATCAAATGGCGTGGCGGGTCCAAAATCATGCCATGGATCTCTGCCTTCCTGGAGGAGGATATGCTTTACTCTTAAATATTGATTCTACCAAAGGAAACACCATGTGCACTCAAATACCTAGACAAATTTTCAGAGATGAGCTCGTCAAAATCCTTGTTGATTCCTGGATCACAAATTATGAAAAGTTAAGAGAACCAGAGGAATCTCTCCAATCTAGTGATCCAACTTTTACAAAAAAAAAAATGATAAAACCATTTCCATAAGTTTTAATCATTCCTATCTTTAAAGCCCTAATAAAACTATCTTTTACTGCCAAATATTTCAACCCAAAGATAGAGACCCTGAATAAAAACCTTTCTGGAATATACAAACTCTCATGGAAGAAAATGAATGGATCCAACATTTCAACAAAGAAGGTAAAGGAGTTTGGTGGTTCAAATGCCCCTTTATGGCACACTGTCCATATGATGTTAGTCGCGACTGTCAAGATCCTCGGCCCACCACTCTAAGTACCTTTGGAACAAGTGTTAGAAAATACAAACACACCACAACAAGAACGATATAATAAATACGATAATTATATAGTAACTCGATATAAGTGTTGATACCCAATTTTGCCCTCATATTTTCTCAATATATA
>ML304818.1:0-37178 GCA_005239505.1 Nicotiana paniculata | reverse complement strand
CCCCCCCCCCCCCACTGATCGTGAGAGAGTGAGTAGGTTTATTGAGGGTTTAGCTCAGCCCATCAGACTTCAGATGGCCAAGGAGTCAGGTACTAATATTTCATTCCAGGATGTGGCCAATGTCGTCAGGGGGATTGAGATGATTTTGTCACAGGGTGGTGGTCAAGGGGCTGACAAGAGGCAACGTCACTTCGGTCGATTCAGTGGAGCCTCATCTGGGTACATCGATTCTTTCGGCAGAGGTCATCCTCCCATACCCTATTAGTCGGCACTTCAGGTATCTCATAGTGCACCACCAGCTCCTATTAGTGCACCACCAGCACCTATTAGTGCACCGCCGCTTCAGAGCTTCCAGGGTGGTTATCAGGGTTGACAGGGCCAGTTCTAGAGTCAGCAACCACAGCAACAGAGGCCTTGTTATTCTTGTGGGGTTTCGGGGCACATTGCCAGGTATTGCCCCCGAGCTTCTAGTAATTCTCAGTATCAGAGTTCTCGTGCCATGGTCCCAGCATCAGGTGCAAGCATCAGGTGCAAGCATCAGGTGCACCCCCACCCCCTGATCCAGCTAGGGGTGGAGGTCGTGGTGCCAGAGGTGGAGGTCAGACTCATAGAGGTGGAGGGCAGGCCATGAGAGGTAGAGGTCAACCCGTAGCAGGTAGACCCAAAGATGTACAGGTTGGAGGGGCTCAGCCCCGGTGCTATGCTTTTCCTGCCAGGCCTGATGCTGAGGCTTCTGATGTAGTTATTACAGGTACGGTTTCAGTTTACAGCCGAGAGGCTTCGGTGTTATTTGATCCGGGTTCTACATTATCCTATGTGTCTTCATATTTTGCCCCTTATCTGAGTATGCCCCGTGATTCCTTGAGTACTGTTGTGCATGTGTCTACACCGATGGGTGATTCTATAGTGGTAGATCGAGTCTACCGTGCTTGCTTAGTAGTTATTGGTGGTCTGGAGACTCGGATTGATCTTTTGCTTGTTGATATGGTTAACCTTGATGTTAAATTGGGGATGGATTGGTTATCCCCTTATTATGTTATTCTGGACTGTCATGCCAAGACATTGACCTTGGCCTTGCCAGGGGTACCTCGATTGGAGTGGAGAGGGACTCCTAGTCATTCTTCTGGCAGAGTTATTTCTTATATAAAGGCTCGGCACATGGTCAAGAAGGTTTGTTTGGCCTATTTGGCGTATATTCGTGATTCTAGCACCGAGGTTCCTTCCCTGGAGTTTGTGCCCGTGGTTAGTGAGTTTCTAGAGGTATTACCTGTTGACCTGTCGGGTATGCCACCCGACAGGGATATTGATTTTTGTATTGAGGTAGCTCAGGGTACTCAGCCTATTTCTACTCTGCCATATCGTATGGCCCCGCCAGAGTTGAAGGAATTGAAGGAGCAGTTGCAGGATTTGTTGGATAAAGGCTTCATTAGGCCTAGTGTTTCTCCTTTGGGTGATCCAGTGTTGGTTGTCAAGAAGAAAGATGGCTCGATGAGGATGTGTATTGACTACCGGCAGTTGAATAAGGTTACTATTAAGATTAAGTATCCTTTGCCGAGAATTGATGATCTATTTGACCATCTTCAGGGTGATACAGTGTTCTCCAAGATAGACTTGAGATCTGGTTACCATCAGCTGAGGATTAGGGCTTCTGATGTCCCTAAGACAGCCTTTCGCACTCGTTATGGGCACTATGAGTTTTTGGTGATGTCTTTTGGGCTGACTAATGCCCCCGCTGCCTTCATGGAGTTGATGAACCGAGTGTTCAGGCCTTATTTGGACTCTTGTTTTCATTGATAATATATTGATATACTCTCGCAGCCGAGAGGAGCATGAGCAACACCTTAGAGTCGTCCTCCAAACTCTGAAGGATAGTCAGTTGTATGCCAAATTCTCCAAGTGTGAGTTTTGGTTGAGTTCAGTTGCATTTCCAGGCCATGTGGTTTCATCAGAGGGTATTCAAGTGGATCCCAAGAAGATTTCAGCAGTCAGAGATTTTCCTAGGCCCACTTCAGCTACAGAGATTCGGAGCTTCTTGGGCTTAGCAGGGTATATCGCCGATTTCTGGAGGGCTTTTTATCTATCGCATCCCCGATGACCAGGTTGACTCAGAAGAGTGCTCAGTTCAGGTGGTCTGATGAGTGTGAGGCGAGCTTTCAGAAGCTCAAGACAGCCTTGACCATGGCACTAATGTTAGTTTTGCCCACAGGTTCAGGACCGTATACCGTGTATTGTGATGCTTCACGGTTTGGGCTTGGTGTAGTGTTGATGCAGGATGGCAAGGTTATAGCCTATGCTTCTCGTCAGTTGAAGATTCATGAGAAGAACTATCCAGTTCATGATTTGGAGCTTGCAGCTATTGTTCATGCATTGAAGATTTGGAGGCACTATCTGTATGGGGTGCCATGTGAGGTGTTCACGGACCATAAGAGCTTGCAGTATCTGTTCAAACAGAAGGAGTTGAACATGAGGAAGAGGAGATGGTTAGAGTTGCTGAAGGATTATGATATTACCATTCTTTATCATCCAGGGAAATCCAACGTGGTTGCCGATGCTTTGAGCCGGAAGTCAGTCAGTATGGGAAGTCTAACTTATTTATCATTCGGGGAGCGACCTCTTGCGTTGGATGTTCAAGCTTTAGACAACCGATTTGTGAGGTTGGAGGTTTCTGAGACTGGCAGTGTGTTGGCCCATACCATGGCCGGTTCTTCATTGTATGATCGTATTAGGGCCAGGCAGTATGATGATCGTTATCTATGTACTCTTAGAGATACGGTTTGGCACGGAGGTGCCAAGCAGGTCACAGTGGATGATAAGGGACTTCTGAGGATGCATAGCCGTATTTGTGTGCCTGATATTGATGGCATTCGTGAGTTGATTCTTCAGGAGGCCCATAGTTCCCGGTATTCCATCCATCCGGGCGCCGCAAAGATATACCAGGACTTGCGGCAGCACTATTGGTGGCGGAGGATGAAGAAGGATATTGTAGCTTATGTATCTCGGTGCTTGAACTGTCAGCAGGTTAAGTACAAGCACCAGAGACCCGGTGGTTTGATGCAGCAGATTCAGCTTCCTGAGTGGAAGTGGGAGCGTATCACCATGAACTTTGTAGTTGGACTCCCACAGACTCAGAGGATCTTTGATGCAGTATGGGTCGTTGTGGATAGGCTGACCAATTCAGCGCACTTCATCCCAGTATCAGTTTCGTATTCAGCAGAGAAGTTGGAAAAGATCTATATGAGAGAGATTGTTAGACTGCGTCGTGTGCTCATATCCATTATATCAGACCGAGGTACTCAGTTTACCTCCCATTTCTGGAGAGTATTTCAGCGAGAGTTAGGCACACAGATTGATTTGAGCACAGCATTTCATCCTCAGATGGACGGACAGTCCGAGCGTACTATTCAGATTTTGGAGGATATGTTGTGAGCCTGTGTCATTGACTTTGGTGGTTCATGGGACCAGTTCTTGCCTTTAACTGAGTTTGCCTACAACAACAGGCATCAATCGAGCATTCAGATGGCTCCATCTGAGGCGTTGTATGGTAGGCGGTGTCGGTCTCCAGTCGGATGGTTTGAGCCAGGAGAGGCTAGATTGGTGGGTTCTGAGTTAGTCCAGGATGCCTTGGACAAGGTGAAGATGATTCAGGATAGACTTTGTACAGCTCAGTCCAGTCAGAAGAGTTATGCAGATAGTAGAGTTCGAGATTTGGCATTTATGATAGGAGACCGGGTATTTCTTCGGGTGTCGCCCATGAAGGGCGTGATGAGGTTCTGGAAGAAGGGCAAGTTGAGCCCTAGGTACATTGGCCCATTTGAGATTCTGGATAAGGTAGGAGAGGTGGCCTACAGACTTGCCTTGCCCCCTAGTTTGTCAGCCGTGCATCCGGTATTTCACGTATCTATGCTCCGGAGATATATTGCAGATCCATCTCATGTACTTGACTTTAGTGGTGTCCAGTTGGACAAGGATTTGTCTTATGAGGAGGAGCCGGTAGCCATATTAGACCGGCAGGTGCGACAGTTGAGATCGAAGAGTTATCCTTCGGTTCGTGTTCAGTGGAGAGGTCAGCCTGTTGAGGCAGCTACTTGGGAGTTCGAGTCCGATATGCGGAGCCTATATCCCCACCTTTTCCCCGATTCAGGTACCTCTCTATGTCCGTTCGAGGACGAACGTTTTTTTTAAAGGTGGAGATTGTGATGACCCCAAAAGGACATCCTGTGTTTTAGCTGAAACTGTGTTTCGAGGCCCCTAAAGCCTCCGTTAATCCATCTCTATGTGCGTGCGCAGCCCGGGCGCGTAGCCTGGAAGCCTTTATGTGGAAACTTGATAAAGAGTTGAATTTATAATAATTAATTGATTAAAGTTGACTTTGGTCAACATTTTTGGTAAACGGACCAGGACCCTTAGGAAAATATGGGACTTGGGCGTATACCCAAAATCGAATTCCGAGGTCCCAAGTCTGAGAAATGAATTTTTAAAGAAAATTATTTTCTGAAAATAATAAAGACTTTTGAAAATGAATTGTGATGTGAAACCCGTGTTACCGGGTCTGTATTATGGTTCCGTAGCCGGGAACAGGTTCAATATATATAATATGAGTTATCTGTAAAATTTGGTAAGAAATGGACTTGGTTTGACGTGTTTCGGATCAAAAATAGAAAAGTTGATAGTTTATGAAGTTTGAGAAAATTCTATGGATTTAGGAGTTTAATTCATTGTTTTTGATGTTATTTTGGTGGTTTAATTACTTGAATAAGTCTGTAGGATGTTTATGAGGTTGTGTGGGTAATTAATCTTGAGCCACCAGGGCTCGGGTGAGTTTCGGGTGGGTATCGGAGTGCAAAAAGTTAAAAAAATCTGGTGTTTTAGTGCATTTTCTGGTGTTCAGGGAATTACTCTATGCGAACGCACTCAAGGGAGTGCGAACGCACAGGGTAAAAGTGGGGTCTGGGGGCAGGGTTCAAAACACTCTATGCAAACGCACCATACTAGGTGCGAACGCGGAGGGGTAGTGGGGGTAGGCAGTGCGAACGCAGAGGCTTGGGTGCGAATGCACAGAGCTTAGTGTGGTCCTGGGGGCTGGGTAGCATTGTCTTGTGCGATCGCGTATAGTCTTCTGCGATCGCGGAGCTTAGGGGACCCATCCACTGTGCGATCGCAACCCCCCTTCCGCGATCGCACAGGTATAATTCGCCCAGCTATTTTTAAGAGCCAAAAACAGAATACCCATTACAAGATTTTCATATTTTTCACCATCTTCCTCTTCTCCAAACCCCATAGACGATTTCCAAGCCATTCTTCCACCATAACCACTTGGATAAGTAATCCTAACACTCTAATTTCTTCCACTTTCTTCATCAATCACTGAATTCTAGGCCTAAAAACATGAAGTTAAATGGTAGAAATTGGGATTTTGGGTAGAGTTAGGGCTTTTCCAATTTTTGGGGTCGGATTTCAAAACAAATTATATATTTGGGCTTGTGGGGTAATGGGTGATCGAATTTTGGTCCGAACCTCGGGTTTGGACCAAGCGGGCCTGGGGTCGAATTTTGGTATTTTTGGAAGAATGATGGGAAATGTATAATTAGACTTTGGGATTGAATTATTGAGTTATTATTAATATTATTGAGTCGATTATGCTTAGATACTATTGTTTCGCAGTTGGATTCGAGAGGGAAAGCAGTGCTAGAGGCTTGATTTGCATTTTTGGAGCCGAGGTAAGTGTTTGGCCTAACTTTAGTGAGGGAATAGGTGTTGAGTCGTATGTGCTACTTGTATTATCATGTTCAATATATATGTGAGGTGACGAGTACCTATGCATTGTTTGTCAAGCATGCCCGTGAGTCTAATTAGTGAATTACCTATTATTATTCCGATATTTATTGTGCTTTGAAGTGGTTTCCTTTATAAAGTTGTTGAATTGCTGAGAATATCTGTTTAAGTACTTGTGATATGATACTTCAGTCGAGAAATCAATTCTTTATGTTATGTACTTGTAAGAGATTGGTTATAACTGAGTCCCTTGCGGGCATTGTTATTATTTTGGTTGATGTCTTTCCCTTGCTGGGTGGTTTTTGAAGTGAATTTCATATTGTTGAATTCCTTGCCAAGTTGTTATTTGCTTGCTGATTTGGGTGAGGAAGAGTGTAAAGCACGAAGGGTGATGCCGTGTATTCATCTCATTCATTTCATACATTGCATAGTGAGGAAGAGAGTAAAAGCAAGAACGGTGATGTCGTGCCATGATTTACATTGCTTTTATTTACACATTGCATAGTGAGAAAAAGAGTAAAAGCACGAAGGGTGATGTCGTGCCATTATTTATATTGCTTTCGTTTATACATTGCATTGTGAGGACGAGAGTAAAAGAACGAAGGGTGATGCCGTGCCGTTATTTATATTTATTTCATTTACGCATTGCATTGTGAGGATGAGAGTAAAAGCACGAAGGGTGATGCCGTGTACATTTTATTTGAGTTATTATTTCCTGTTATATTGGTTCGTTTGCATTATCGTTTGTTCAGTTATTCGTATTTTCTTCTCAGTTGTTACCCCATTACTTTTCCCCGTATTACCGTGCTTAATTTCTTATTCCTTGCTACCTTCTTTGGTATATATTATAGAACTGTGCAGGTAAATTGTTGTTGTCGTGTCTAGCCTCGTCACTACTTCGCCGAGGTTAGGCTCGGCACTTACTAAGTACATGGGGTCAGTTGTACTGATGCTACACCTGCACTTCTTTATGTTGTGCAGATTACGCAGCCGGACCCGGCGGACATCGTTAGAGGGAGTATCCTTCAGTTCATTTCAGACGACACCGAGGTAGTTCCGCAGGCGTTCGTGGAATCTCGGCGTCGCTGTCTATCTTTCATTCTATCATCTATGTATTTCCAGGCAAATATATCATTTTATTTCAAACTGTTGTCTTTAGCTAAATCTTAGACTGGTTCTTGAAGTTCTGACTCCATTTCTGGGTTTGTACTTAAAGGGATTTCTTCGTTATTGGCTATTGTTATTTAGATTTTGTTAAGCTTCCGCATTTTATCTCAATTATCTAGTCAGTATTTATTACTTTCACTTGTTAATAAATCAATTCAATTAATACATTGGTTTGTCTAGCGAGTGCAATGTTAGGCGCCATCACGATCTGAAGGTAGGATTTCGGGTCGTGACAGAATTACTCATAAAATATAAATGAATAGAAATGCAAAAATTTTATGCTGGAATACGACACGTTATTTCTCAATGCTTTGTCTATGTAAATTTCACGTCAGAAAATTTAAAAATTCACTAGGTAGAATTTTGACTATCTAAAATAAAAATTTAATTAAGTGAAATAAAATAAACCGATTATAATGTTGAACTCATTTTATTCTATAAAATACGCGTAATTAATTTTTTATTTTATATATATAGGCAGAATAGCCTAGTAGACCCTTAAACTTGTTCCGGTTTGACATCCATGTCGTTGTACTTAACTTGTTTTTATCCAAACTTTTTTACTTAATCAATACCTATATTTTAAACCCCTTTGATCATTGACCGATCATATGTGGCGAGATTATGGCTAAGTTGGAAAACAAGTGTGTAATTCACGCATACCACGAGCATGAACATAAAAATTGGTCTAAAAAATGATTGAACTAAGAAGAAAAAAAAAATTAAATGAAAAAAAAAGTAAAATTTAAAGGAAAAAACTAAACCCCCTTCCCGTTCTTCCCCAAACCCCATCTCCTATTTCTATTTCTTTTTCTCTTTCTTCGCCTTCCCGTTCTCCCTCTCCCAATTTTTTTCACCTAAAAATCATTTTACCTTGAACCTATTCTCACCAACAGACAAAAACCATTGTAATTTCCAGATAACATTTTTCTAGGGGGCAAAGGATTGTTCGATTTTAATGGAGAAGTGAATCTATTTTTTTTTTAAAGAAAAAAAATATGTTCAGCTTGTCGAGAAATGAAGTGCGCTGTTTGTCAATAATAGGAAACCAATGGAGAATGAAGAGTGATCTCTAAATTTTAATGGAGAAATGAAATTCTGAAGATGGTTGGGAAGTGAATTTATCTTTTTGGTTGTATCGTTGAAGGAATAAAGATGGAGGAGTGTGGAAGAGTTTTATTGTGGATTACTTGTGAAGGTTCATGGTGTTCTCTGGTAGCCGGAGTAATTTTTCGGCGATGGCAGTGGTGGAGTTGTTGGCGGTAAGGAGAAGAGATGGTGGAGTAGGAAAAAAATAAACATAAAGTCAAAAAAGAAAAGCAAAAAGTCAAAAGGTAGTTTTTATTTTTTGTAAAATAAAAAATGACATGGAATGTTCTATCCCATGTGGATTCTGATCTTGCGCGATTGTGAGACACACATCGTCACAAGGTTTCAAAACATGGATTTTGATCATGTAGAACAGTTTGGATGAAAAAAAGTAAAATAGGACCAGGATGTCAAATCGAAACAAGTACAAGTGTTTAACTAGGCGAATATATATATATATATATATACACACACACACACACACACACACTCACATACGTACGTACGTATATACATACATACATATATACATGCACATTTGCCCCCCTCTTCAAACAACTACTTTTCTCCTTCTCTCCTTCTCTTTCTCTTTCTCCTTCTCTTTTCGACCCCCTTTCTTGTCCGTCGATCAGCCTTACCTACTGGTGAGAACGCCGGCAACCAAACACAGGTAAGCAACCCACTCTCCCATCCTCTCTACTCCCTCTTTCTTCTCACTACCCCCTCCTCTCTCCTCCTTATTCTCTCTCCTTCTTCTCTCTTCTCTTTCTGCTTTCTTCTCCCCTGATAAGTAGAGATTTAGTCTATTATTTGCTCTCTTTTACTTGTATTTTGGGCCAAAAATGTGTGAAGGTATTCCCGGTAACTAACTTAATATGCTTGCTTGCAGGATTGTTCAAAATGATCCAAAGGAGCCATACTCAACCCATAAAGGAGTCAAAACTTGAACAAAAACCAAGACTGTGCCACAGATGAAAAACGCGGACCGCGCCAAGATTGTGCGGCTGTGAAAGCATCAACGCAGCCGCGAACACTATTTTGAGATCCGCAAAATGAAGAACCAGATAGATGGATTTTTGGGCTATAACACGAACACAGGCCGCGTCAGAAAAGTGTGGCCGCGAAAGTACTACGGCTGTGATTGAAATTCCATGAACCATGCTTGCAGAGATTCAGAGAGTTCATAATTCAAGCTAAAACAAAAAGTGCGGTCCTCGTAAGAATTACGCGGCCGCAGAAGTCTCCTACGTGACCGCGATGAAAATTATGCAGTCTGCAAAACCATGCTCAATCAGGATCCAGAAGTTATAAATGCGGACCGCGATCAGAATTACGTGACCGTGAAAGCAAGAGTGCTGCCGCAGTCAAAATTACGCGGCCGCGAAAGCAAGAGTGCTGCCGCGTTCAAAATTACGCGGCCGCGAAACCTCCGCAATTTTTGTTTTGTCCGAAAATTTCAGCTTAGTATAAATACAACTTTATGTTATTTTTAGGTTAAGTTTCACATCAGAGGACGGAACTTCCCTTTTAGGCAATTTTGTATTAGATTCATTTTATAACAGTAGATTTTCATATCTTAATCATATATTATGGATTTGACCTTCTTTTCTTCTTTGTTTTCTGTTATTTCCATGAGTAGCTAGACCACATAGCTAGGGTTGTGACCCAACCCTAGTATGGAAATTTATTAGGTATTGAATTTTAGGACTTGAATGTTATGGGTTAGTGATATTTAGCCTAGTTCTTGCTAGAATTGTAGAATTAGTGATTGCAAATATGGATTCACGCCTTTATGACTTAGTCTCTACTTGAGAAAGAGGGACTAAGTCTAGGAAAGCTAGACTAACAAGGAATTGGAGTAAACTCAAGAAATTGATAGCCCCAATTAAAGGGTTAAACCTAGAGATAATAATACCCGTCTTGAGCTAACATCACTTGAATTGCATGAATACCCATTTGGACTTGAGAAAGCCGAATTGGGAAAAATCACTCAAACTACCGAGAGGTATAGAGTGAGTACTTGAGTGTGATAGCTATATTACGACTCAAATCAAATCAAGCTTGCCCTAGAATTCTTGTTACCCGTTAGATATCCACCTAGGCGAAAGTTACTACCCTAGTCTCTTTTAACATTTCAAAACCAACATAAAAAATATTGTACTTAGATTTAATCATTGCATACAATAGAATAGCATTAGAATTAGAATCAAAACAAAAATGTTTTGAAGTGTAATTAGGAACAAAACCCGCATTTAGATATAACGACCCGACCGGTCGTTCCGAGAGTTTAGCATGTTTTTCCCATTTCTGTTTCATTCTTGTTTGGTTCAGCTCTTTTGTATTGCGTTGGGTTGATTGGTTCGGGTTTGGATTAGTTGCGGTGAGAAATGAGACACTTAGTCTCTTTTATTGGTGATTTAGTTGGAAAAGTCAATCGAAAGTTGACTTGTAGGTAAATGATCTCGGAATGTGGTTTTTATGGATCATATAGCTTCATTAGGTGATTTGAGACTTAGGAGTGTATTCGTAATGTCATTCGGAGGTCCGGAGTGGAATTGGGCTTGAATTGGCAAAACTGGACTTTTGGCGATTTCCGGTCGATAATGGAAATTAGCTATCGGGGTCGGAATGGAGTTCCAGAAGTTAGAACAGGCCCGTAATGTCAAATGGTATGTGTGTGAAACTTTTCAGGTCATTCGGACGTGGTTTGGGTGGTTTCGGCAATGTTGGCGAATTTCGGAAGTCTAGAAATCCTTAGGCTTGAATTTGGATTTGATTTGGTGTTTTGATGATATTTTTAGTGTTCCGAAGGTTCGACTAGGTTGGTATATTGATATATGACTTGTTGGTACTTGTGGTTGATGCCCCGAGGGGCTCGGGACTAATTTTGGATGATTTCGGAAGGTTGGAAGTTGGGAAAAATTATAGTAAGGGTTGTTGGTGCAGGCCTTCTGGTGTGGCCGCACCTGCGGACGGGGAGCCGCAGGTGCGAAAAACCTTACGCAGATGTGGAGTTTTGGAACCTGGCCTAGGAGCGCAGGTGCAGAAGTTTGATCGCACCTGCGGGCTCGCAGGTGCGTGTTTAGGACCACAGATGCAGAATTTTTGTTTAAGTGAGATTCCGCACCTGCGAGGGATTTTCCACAGGTGCGGCACCGCAGGTACGTGGTTTTTGGTCGCAGGTGCGACATCGCTAGGAAGAACCTATACAAGGTTGCCTTCGCGAATCTCTCTCATTTTCTTCACCATTTTGACGGATTTTGGAGCTTTGAGCTGGGATTTCAAGGGGGAATCAAGGGTATTCATTGAGGTAAGCTACATGGACTTTGTATCTTGTGTTTATGGCAATTATATCATTGTTTAATCATGTTTTAGTGGTGAAATTGGAAGATTAAGGGCTTGAAATTTTAGAGTTTAAATTGGGAAATTGAGGGGCCATTTGGGGTCAGATTTTGATGAATTTGGTATGCATGAACTCTTGAGAGCATAAGGATTCTAGTTTTGTGATTTTTATCGGAATCTGAGACGTGGGCCCAGGGGTCGGGTTTGGCCAATTTCGGATTTTTTAATGTAAATTAGATATTTTCGAGTGGGCTTTGTCCCTTTAGCATATTTTGATGTTATGAATCTGTTTTGGATAGATTCAGAGTGCGTTGAGGCCGAGTCGAGAGGCAAAGGCATCGCGGGGTAGCTTTCTTCCGATTTGAGGTAAGTAACGAACGTAAATCTTGAGCTGAGGATATGAAACCCCGGTATTTCGTATTGTTTTTATACAAGAGGTGATGCACATGCTAGGTGACGGGCGTGTGGGCATGCACCGGTAGGGGTTTTGGCTTGGTCGGTCCCATAGCGACTATTAGGCCGCGTATTTGATTTGAAATCACATGATACTCCATTTTTTAGAGATTTATACTATATTTTGGGTTGTATGCCATGTTTGGGGGCTTGTGCCGACCTGTTTAGACGCTCAGGGGTGTTTTACCACTATATCTCACACTGTTTTGATAAGGAATATGATCCCAGTCATGATTTATACTTGTTTACTTTCACTCCTACTTATTTCCCTATTTTCAAATAAATGAAAGATATTTTTGGGTTGAGTCCCTGTGATTTGTGGTGAGTTGCCCGAGTGGCTTGTGAGGGTGATGACTTAGCGAGGTCGAGAGACGAATTTGTGAGGATAGTGATGGATCGGGCTGCATGCTGCAGCGTTATATACATATATATTGGATCGGGTTGCACGCCGCAACAATATATATATTGGATTGGGCTGCATGCCGCAACGTTATATATATTGGATCGGGCTGCACACCGCAGCGATGTAGCACTTAGGCTGAAGGAGCCCCTCCGGAGTCTGCACACCCCTAGTGAGCGCAGTCGACTATTTATGGATCGGGCTGCACGCCACAAGCGTTGCATATATATATATGTATCGGGTTGCACGCCACAACGGTTATTATATGGCACCTATTGAGCGTGAATGCTGATTAACGGGAGATGAGTCCCGAGTGACTAAGAGGCTTGCCCGAGAGGCTTTATATTGTAAGTACATTGTGCCCGATGGGCTTATTTTCTATGAAACTACTGTTTTCACTCTTCCTTACATTTTTGCCTCTTCATGATAAATGTTGAACCAATGTTTCATATGAAATTTGGAAAAGTAAAACTGGAGTTTTTATGAGACTTTCGGGACGTAGATCCCTGACTTGATTTATTATTTTCCGCTGATGTTTATTATATGAGTTTTCATGATTTTTTTTAAAGCTCGTCACTGCACTCATGTCCTTATTTATATTTGTTACTTATTGAGTTGGTGTACTCACGTTACCCCCTACACCTTGTGTGCAGATCCAGGTGCCCGGATCGAGTGAGACTCGGTTGTTCATCAGTGGAGAAGTGGTCGGAGATTGTGAGGTAGTTGCACGGTGTTTGCAGCCCCACCCTTCTCCCTCTCATTTTTATCGCATGTTTAGGTTTTCCTAGACTTGATTTATTAGGGAAATACTGTGCCAGATCTTGTGTTCTAATTAGTTCTCATGACTGTGACTCCGGGTCTTTGGGGGGGGATGTTTTGTCCAGATATTTTCATTGATTATCCGTAGATTTTGATATATTAAAACGTGCAAGATTTTGATAAAATTTCGGTATTGTTTTAAATGGATAGTACCTTGTATTATGTCAATAAATTGGATAGCCTAGTACCACGATAGGCTTCATCACGGCCAGTATGGATTTGGGGTCATGACAAGTTGGTATCAGAGCCTAGGTTACATAGGACTCACCGGTCATGAGCAGGTTCAGTAGAGTCTTGCGGATCGGTACAGAGATGTCTGTACTTATCTTCGGGAGGCTGCAGAACCCTTAGGAAAAATCTCACATTTCTTGAATTCTTGTCGTACGAATCTATTGATTCTGGCAACTAAACTTCTATTGTTTCATTCCCTCACAGATGGTGAGGACATGCGCTACCGGACAGGGCGATCAGCCACTAGTGGGACTCGTGAAGGGTCGAGGTCGTGGTAGAGGTAGAGGTGCAGCCCACGCAGATGCCGGGGTGGTACCTATAGACCCGCCTATTGTTCCAGATCAGGTCCCATCCCCAGATGCTCCAATGGGACCAGCTCAGGCACCAGCTGTGCCTATTGTTATTTCAAGTCTTCAGGCTCCAGTGGGACCAGCTCCCTCTTTCTTCTCACTACCCCCTCCTCTCTCCTCCTTCTTCTCTCTCCTTATTATTCTCTCTTCTCTTTCTACTCTCTTCTCCCCTGATAAGTAGGGATTTTAGTCTATTATTTGCTCTCTTTTACTTCTGTTTTGGGCAAAAAATGTGTGAAGGTATTCCCGGAAACTAACTTAATATGATTGCTTGCAGGGATTGTTCAAAATGAGCCAAATGAGCCATACTCAACTCATAAAGGAGTCAAAACTTGAACAAAAACCAAGACTGTGCCAACAAATGAGAAACGCGGACCGCGCCAAGATTGTGCGACCGCGAAAGTATCAATGCGACCGCGAACATTATTTTGAGGTCCGCAAAATGAAGAATCAGAGAGATGAATTTTTGGGTTATAACACGAATGCGGACCGCGTCAGAAAAGTGAGGCCACGAAAGTACCTGTGCGGTCGCGATTGGAATTCCGCGGACCGCGGTTGCTGAGATTCAGAGAGTTCACATTTCAAGTTAAAATAAGAAGTGTGGTCCGCATTAGAATTACGCAGCCGCGAAAGTCTCCTACGCGACCGCGATAAAAATTACGCGGTCCGCGAAACCATGCTCAACCCAGATCTAGAAGTTAAAAACACGGACCGCGATCAGAATTACGCGACCGTGAAAGCAAGAGTGCGACCACGGTCAGAATTACGCAGCGGCAGAACCTTCACAGGGGTATTTTTATTCGGGAATTTCAGCTTGGGAAATTTGTATTAGATTCACTTGATAACAGTAGATTTTCATATCTAACCATATATTATGGATTTTACCTTCTTTTCTTCTTTGTTTTATGTTATTTCCATGAGTAGCTAGACCACATAGCTAGAGTTGTGACCCAACCCTAGTGTGAAAATTTAATGCGTATTGAATTTTAGGACTTGAATGTTATGAGTTAGTGATATTTAGCCTAGTTCTTGCTAGAATTGTAGAATTGGTGATTGCAAATACTGATTCACGCCTTTATGACTTAGTCTCTACTTGAAAAAGAGGGACTAAGTCTAGGAAAACTAGGCTAATAAGGAATTGGGGTAAACTCAAGAAATTGATAGCCCTAATTAAAGGGTTAAACCTAGAGATAGTAATACCCGTCTTGAGCTAACATCACTTGAATTGCATGAATACCCATTTGGACTTGAGAAAGCCGAATTGGGCAAAATCACTCAAACTACCGAGAGGTATAGAGTGAGTAATTGAAGCTGATAACTATATTACGACCCCAATTAAATCAAGCTTGCCCTAGAATTCTTGCTACCCGTTAGATATCCACCTAGGCGGAAGTTACTACCCTAGTCCCTTTTAACATTTCAAAACCAACATAAAAAATATTGTACTTAGCTTTAATCATTGCATACAATATAATAGCATTAGAGGTAGAATCAAAACCAAAATGTTTGGAAGTGTAATTAGGAACAAAACTCGCATTTAGATTTAGATATAAACTTGAGTCCAAATCAATTAACTCCCTGTGGAAATCGATCCAGGCCTTGTTGGGTAAAAATACATCAACCATCCTCCCTACTCAATAGTAGTGCAGGGTTGGATCCGATCATCCCCTCTTTTGTGTTCCCTGGCTATGGAAACCCTAGAAGGCAGTCCCACACCCTATTTCCCCTTTTTTGTGTTTGATTCTTCAGTTCTTGGACTTTCCCATTGCCGTAGAATTAAACACCAATGCAGCGGTGATCGGTTGATAGCCCCCTCCCCTATTGGTTTTGTGGTTGGTGTGTTGTAATTTTTTAGGTTGTTAGCCACGGTAGCTAACAACGAGTGTGAGGCGTACGAGCGAGAAGCACGGAGCAGTCTTGGTTGGTGTTTGCAAAGGCCGGTGGGAGTTGGATGGAAGCACGTCAATGTTTGTGACCTGGGGTGTTCACCGAGTCGAATTCCCAGGTTCTAGTCTATGGAATTGGTACCTACCGCTTTCCGGTTCCCTTCCATGTGTTAGTTAAACTTGTTCCTATTTTAGTTCACATTAATTTAGTCATCGTAGTAGCGTGCCGTATTTACAACTTGTCGTCTTCCAGTTTGGTCTGTTGCCTGTTTTCTTAGTCTGTCGTAGGTATAATGGTTGTGATCTGGAATGGTAAAGTAAGGCCATATCCTCAAAGTGGACGAAGAGGGTTGGGGGTGGGGCAGGGGGCAAGGGGTGGCATGGGGGGCAAGGGAGGTAAGAGGATCAAGGGAGCTTGTAGGTTGAGAATTGGGTCATGGAACATAGGTTCTTTGACAGGTAAGTCTATAGAGTTGGCGAAGATTCTCCAGAAGAGGAAGGCCAATATAGCGTGTGTCAAGGAGACGAGGTGGGTAAGATCGAAGGCAGGGGGATGCGAACGGGTATAAGTTGTGGTACTCTGGATTTTTGAAGGTTAAGAATGGAGTGGATATTTTGGTGGATAGGGATCTCAGAGAGTTTGTGGTAGAGGTCAGGTGGGTCAATGATAGATTAATGACTATCAAGTTAGTGGTCGGAGAGTGCACCATCAATGTCGTTAGATTTTACGCACCACAAAAGGGCTTGGATGAGAAGGTTAAAAGGCGTTTTTGGGAGGGATTGAATGAGATTGTATGTAGTATTCCGCCTGCTGAGAGGTTATTTATATGAAGGGATTTCATTGTACATATTGGGTCGACTGCGGGCGTCTATGGCGAGGTGTATGGCGGCTTCGATTTTGGGGATAGGAATGGAGGAGGTACTTCGCTGTTGGATTTCGCAAAGGTTTTTGAGCTGGTGATTGCGAACTCTAGTTTTCAGAATATGGGTGAGCATCTGGTAACTTTCCAAAGTGCGGTGAAGAGGTAGATTGATTGTCTTCTCCTCAGGAGGTGTGATAGAAGGCTGTGCAGGGATTGCAAAGTTATCCCGAGTAAGACCCTCACGACGCAACATAGACTCTTGATGATGGACGTCGGTATCATGATAAAGAGGAAGAAGAGGTTTGTACGATGTCAACCTAGGATCAGGTGGGGATCCTTGACTAAGGATAAAGCCTAGGAGTTGGGGGGATGTTATCGGATATGGGAGCCTGAAAGAGTAGTGGGGACGCGAGCGTTATGTGGACGACGACAACGAGTTGTATAAGGGAGGCTGCAAGAGAGTTGTTAGAGGTCTCGAAGGGTTACTCTGGCCGGCACAGAGGCGATTCGTGGTGAAATGAAGTGGTCCAAGGTAAAGTAGAAGCGAAGAAGGTGGCATACCTGAAGTTAGTAGAGAGCACATGCGAGGAGGAGAGGAGAGAGAACAGAGAGAGGTATAAGGTAGCTAGGAAGGAGGCGAAGTTGGCGATCATGAGGTTAAGACTACGGTATTTGGTCATCATTACGAGAAACTGGGGGACAGGGGGGGAGGGGAGGGGTGAAAAAGTTATTCCGACTGGCCAAGGTGAGAGAGAGGAAAGCTCGGGATCTGGATCAAGTGAGGTGCATCAAAGACGAGGGCGGTAGAGTATTGATGGGAGAGGAGCAGATTAATAGGAAATGACAGACTTACTTTCATATACTTCTGAATGAAGAGGGGGATCAGGACACTGTGCTAGGTGAATTGAGGCACTCCGAGAATCCGAGACTTTAGGTAATGCAGGCGCATTAAGGTAGGGAGGTCGTGGGGCCATGCGTAAGATGAGTAGGGATAGACCAACCGGATCAGATGAAATCCCGGTAGAATTTTGGAGGTGTGTGGGTAGAGCATTCTTAGAGTGGCTGACTGATTTAATGTTATTTTCAGGACGAAAAGGATACCAGATAAGTGGAGATGGAGCACGAAATTTCCGTTGTACAGGAACAAAGGTGATATCCATATTTATAACAACTAAAGGGGTATCAAGTTACTAAGTCATACCATGAAATTCTGGGAGAGGGTGGTAGAAGTGAGGGTGAGGAGGACGGTGTCTATATCCGACAACTATTTTGGGTTCATGCCAGGTCGTTCAACTACAGAGGCTATTCACCTTATTAAGGGGTTAGTGGAGCAGTACAGGAATAGGAAGAAGGATTTGCACATGGTGTTTATTGACATGGAGAAAACATATGACAAGGTTCCCAGATAGGTTCTTTGGAGATGCTTGGAGGATAAAGGTGTGTCGATTGCCTACATTAGGGCAATTAAGGATATGTATGATGGAGCTAAGACTCAGGTTAGGACACTGAGAGGCGACTCAGAGCATTTTTCGGTTGTTATAGGGTTACACCAAGGATCTGCGCTTAGCCCGTTCTTATTTGCCTTGGTTACAGATGCACTGACACACCACATTCAAGGTATGGTGTATGTTATTTGCTGATGACATAGTTCTGATCGATGAGATGCGAGGTGGCGCTAACAAGAGATTGGAGGTTTGGAGATAGACCCTTGAGTCTAGAGGTTTGAAGACAGAGACTAAGTAGGCGTTTGGACATGTATTCCAATTTTTTTTTTGAAATTTCACTAAAAATTCAATTGAAGATGAAGTTGTATTTGGTTATAATTTTTGCAACATATTTGGATGTCTTTTTTTTTTCAAAACCATGAAATATGATTTATACCCCACAACTTGTAAAAAATATCAAAATCACCCCAATTTGATTATCCTACTTGAAATAAACAATCAAAATGTTATTGTTTAACATTGTTAATCTCAGTCGGTTATTGGTCGGGGTCATCAACAACTATGTCATCATGTTCATACTCTGTAAATATTTCATAATTGCTTTGATGTTCACGTAAAAAATTATGCAACACACCACAAGCAATCACAATCCAGACTTGGTGAGAACCAGTTTTTCAAATTTGAAAATGAATTTTCAAGTGAAACTGGAAAAATTGGTAAGAATGGGATAACAAAATATTGTTTTGAAATTTTTTTTTGAAAAAAAAGGAAAAATTTTGTATGTCCAAACGGGCTCTAAGACGGAAACCTGGAGTACAAGTTCGACGTGGAGCCGAGGGAAGCAGGCATCAAAGTGAGGCTTGAATCACAGGTCATCCCCAAGCGAGGCAGCTTCAAGTACCTTGGGTTGGTTATCTAGGGGGATGGGTGAGATAGACGAGGATGTTACACACTGTATATGGGTGGGGTGGATGAAATGGAGGCTAGTATTAGGTGTACTGTGTGACAAGGAAGTGCCTCTGTCACTCAAAGATAAGTTTTATAGAGCGACGGTTAGACCGTCCTTATTATATGGGGCTGAGTGTTGGCCAGTTAAGCACTCACATATCCACAAGATAAAAGTAGTAGAAACGGGGATGTTGAGGTGAATGTGCGAACATACTAGGATGGATAAGATTAGGATAGAGACATTGGGGAGAAGGTAGGCGTAGCTCCTATGATGCTAAGATACGGGAAGCGAGGCTCAAATGGTTCGGGCACATTCGGAGGAGAAGCCCAGATGCCCTGGTACAGAGGTGCTAATCGTTCATGGGCACGAGAAGAGGTAGATGGCAGTCTAAGAAGTATCAGGGAGAAGTGATGAGACAAGACATGATGTAACTTCAGATTTTCGAGGACATGACCCTTGATAGGAAGATGTGAAAGTCGAGCATTAGGGTTGTGCGTTAGGAGGTGGTTGAACATTAGGAGGTGGTTGAGCATTGTTCTACTTTGTACAGGTGTGAGGCTAGTCTGGTAGGGTTTTGTCTTAGACTTCTAGTGGTTCATGTTGTGTTCATACTATTCTACAGTTTTTCTTTATGTCGGACCTTATCTATTGATTATTGTTAGTGCTTTGCATCTATTCTTTGGTTCTTATGTTCTGTCATTGTTTCTACTGTTTTTGTTGATAGTACTAATATATTGTCTCTCTTGTCGTCTTCTTGAGCCGAGGATCTAACGGAAACAAACTCTCTACTCCCTCGGGGTAGGGATAAAGTCTGCATGCACTCTACCCTCCCCAGATCCCCACTTGTGAGATTTTACTGGAGTGATTTTTTTTCTAGAGTGAACACATAATGCCAAAATTAATGGCATTGCGACTTGCGAGCGAGGCCCTGCCCGCCAGCTTCCACCCAGACAAAAAAGGTGAGAATCCGAATAAAGAAAAAGGCAGGGTCGGAGCAGACGTCAGTAAGTGAAAGAAAAAGGAAGCTTTTACGGCTATATAAAATGAAAAGTAATCACCTTTAAGCGTTTCATGAGCGGGGGCTAAGCGCAGTTCTTTGAATCAAACTCATAATCTTGTATTAAGGATTTTAGTTTTTGATCATTTTTATGTTTTGAGCGATTCAAACATAGTTCAACTATTTTCAATAAGACAAAAAATAATTTTATGACATTACTTTTAACAGTAAAGTTCAATAACTCTCCGCAAAAAATAAGCGAAACTTTTTATTGCTCGCATATGTATAAACATAGTATCATAGTAGTATTATGGGTAGTTTGGTATGGTGTATAAGAATAATATTGAATAAGGTATATTAGTAATGTTAGAATTCGTAATGCTGAGATTATTTTTTATTCACTTTTTGGCTTGGTATATTAAAAATATTAAAAATAATATACATTGCATATGAGTGTTATATGCTTATTCATATATTAAAAATTATAATATTACTAATTCCTTAATTTAGTATGTATTAATTATATATAGGATAAATACCAAACTAATGCATCTATTGTTTTTTCCTAATGTAAAGAGAAGGCGGCTTGGGGAAGTACTAAGGGGTAGGTGGGTTGATATTGAGTGGCGCAGGGTTGAGGTTTCATTTGACCTTTTATTATGTGGTCACAAAGAATGGATTTTCTAAAAGCTAAAAAATAACAAAGAAAAGGGCAAAATGAAATTATTATCAGGCAGAAAAGAAGGAGAAAGAAATAGAAAAAAAGAAAAAGAAAAACGCAAAGCTAGAATTAGTAGAGCAGTAGAATAGCAGATAGATAAACATACTGATACATCTTTAGATATATTGAGATAGGAAAAACACACAAAAATTAAAAATTAAAATTAAAACCCTCTGTCTCTCTCTCTCTCTCTCTCTCTCTCTCTCTCTCTCTCAGCTAAGACATCGAAGAACAACAGTGGAGCAGAAGAATTCTCATATCATTTTGCCTTCGTAATTTTTCTGTTATGTACACTTTTTGACTCTCTTTTTTTCTTCAATATTAATTTTTTTTTTCTGCTGTGTTATCGTTGAATCTGAAAAACCTTATCGTCAACATCTGCAGCTAATGGATCCATATGATTATGTTTCGTCCATAATAGAGCTTCGTAAAGGTATATTCTTATATCTCTCTCAGATCTTATGATTTTTACACTATTCCTGGTTGAATTATTATTTTGTTTCTGTTTTCTGTGTTAAATTTCAGTTTCTGTTGAGATACATGGAGATCCCTGGATATTATTGGTATTGGAGCAGTGAATTTTGTGTTTTTAGTTTAATTATTATTTATTTGGTATATATAAGATTTTTAAGTCTATTTTGGTGGTGATGCTTGTTGTTTGTTGAAATAGTTTGGTAAAGTGAAGTTTAGTAAAATTCTTGCTTTGCATGATTAGAATTTATCACAGTTAAGTATCACTAGTTTGTTGAAATTATAAGGTTTTTTGAATTATCTGTTTGTATGGTTAGGATTTAATGTTATTATGTTTAAATATGCAGATGTGCAAGTACAATTGACATCAAGCTTTGCTAATTGTGGTTTATTGAACGAATTTGCACTTTATGCTCGTAGTCGTGGATATTATTGAAATTATTTAGTACTGGAATGGTCTCGATATGAAATGGAGTGGGTTGGATACAGGCATTCATACAGCTGACCAGACCATCAGAGCTTAGTTGATTGATTATAGATGTTATTCATGTCTAATGTGAACATAATGCAAGACTTAACGGATGATAAGTTTTCTGATTGAAGTAACTTAATATATACTGAACTCGAAATTTAGATGAACCTATACACTAATACACAACATGCAATGAGTTAGTATTATCGAACCACCTAAAGCTATTTGTTTATACTTGTGTTTGTTCCTTTTTGTTTTCCCTTGTTATACAATGATGGTGTCCAATCCAGCTTTTGCACAACTCGATTAATCCACCGGGTGCATGCCACCTCCCACCAGCAAAGTTATTGAGTCATCGAGTAACTCTGCCCGTTATGGCTTAGGCAGATTGGAAGAATTCACTTAGTGTCTTTTGTCCAACATGGATTTGATTCTTGGTTTCTAATAGTTTTCACCAACTTCATTGACCATGTAGCATGCCTTTAGACTCTATCTGTGATTGTTTATATGATTAATATCCGATTATTGTTGTAGTCATAAGGTAAAACTGATGTTGATCATATGTTTGCGGCTTTTGGCCTATGAAAAGTGGTCATAGTTTTATGATTATTTTTATCTTGAATTTTGGACTTAAAGATGTTGATAAAGGAGTTAAGTTTTTGAAGCTTTTTTCTTTCCTTTTGGCAGGTTTTGGGTGACAAGGATTGCATAGTTGCATCTTTTTATAATTAGAAACTTAATTACACACATAGATACCCTTTATTTTCTTAACCTACTTGAAACAAGAAAGAGGAAATAAAAAGTAACGAAAAGAAAAGAATGAGCTTTACAGGAAAAGGGACTCCTACCAGTGACAAAAAGCTAACCTTGGCAAAAGCGACAAGCTTGAATCCAAATGCTGCAGAATTTGTTCCCTTTGCACTCAGATCACCCTCAGGTAGCACTAGCAGTACAGATGCGGCAAAGCTTTCTAACTCCACCACAACTCTGGGAAAAGCTGTTCTAGATAGATCAGAGTCATCTGTTTCGAATAACTCAGATGATGAAGCCCACCAGTACTGGCGTCGCCAGCTCCCGGATGATATTACGCCAGACTTCAACGTCGTGGGAGAAGAAGATTCTCATGGAGTCAGCACTCTTCCATTTTCTAGATTATCAATTAGTGATGTCAATGAAGCTTCAATATTTCCTGCCTCAACTGGCAGTGGCTTTATGCTGAAGGACCAGCAGGAATTCTCTCCTCGGGTTAATGGGACCAGCTTTGCTGAAAAGACGGGATATCCTATTACATCTTTTAGTGAAGATGCATCCCCAACTAGTTTTCATCTGCCTGCTAAACCCTGGGACAAGCCATCTCTGACCAATGACCAGCCTTTCAGCAACATTAGGGAGGGGCCTCATTATAATGGGAATTCAGGAAACAGCTTCTTTGCGGACATGACGAATGAGCAACCATTTTTTGAAGCAGATGTAAACCCCCTTGAATTTTTGGCCTCTCAATTTCCTGGTTTTGCTGCTGAAAGTGTTGCAGAGGTGTACTATGCAAATGGAGGTGACTTGAATCTGACAATTGAAATGCTTACTCAGCTTGAGGTATAGTTCACTTTCTTAATCTTATGGATACAGTAGTATACAATTGTATTAACTTCAAAAAGGCAATTTCCTTTCTAATCTTCAAGACTTGATCTATCATCTATTACCTTAAAGTACTGCAGTTCTGTTAACCAGTACAAGCTGGGATTTGGTTGTCTATA
Source organism: Nicotiana paniculata (assembly GCA_005239505.1). Classification (NCBI taxonomy): domain Eukaryota; kingdom Viridiplantae; phylum Streptophyta; class Magnoliopsida; order Solanales; family Solanaceae; genus Nicotiana; species Nicotiana paniculata. Next base: position 13,997 of record ML304818.1, on the reverse strand, counting down.
CGACTTACAGGTTGATTATTATTTATTTATTTCCTCTGAGTGTATCCAACTTTTGGGAAGTATTGATCAGGGTAGAATTATCTGAGCCCCGTGTCTTGTTAAATAAAGGAACCCAGATTTTTCTCCACGTGATGGTTAAATCTTCTATGCTTATGATTGTCTAGAAAATTATACAATATTTAGTCAATCAGCTACTTATCAAAAACAAAAAAGTTTAATCAATTAGCTTTCATCATTAGTCCCAGTGTTCTAGTAGTCTATGTCATTTTTGTGTTTTTCAGATTGTCTCGAGTGCAAAGCAAATAATTGTAGATTATACCAAATAGTTGGATGTTCAGTCAAATTAGTTGCACAGAACAGAATATTGGTAATGCACACAACATAGGGAATGTTGAAACTTCTCGTCATCATCTATTTTATACTTTTGGAGATTGAATTTTCAGTGAAGAATCTGTTCTTTGGAATGTTCGAGTACGTACTAATAGCTCAACACACTTTATACAGCTTCAAGTTGATTGTGGGTTGAATCAAAATATGAATTCAAAAGCCTTATCTGCTCCAAATCTTAGTGCTCTGGATTTCCCTGCTCTCTCTGTGGCAGAAAGTCAAAACAGCAGCCTAAAGTACTCTGGCAATGATGTTCAACAAAATGTCAATCCCTATAGGTCCTCTGAAAAAGAAAACACCCTTCTGTTTAGATCTGGATCTTCCATCCCTTCACGAGGTGCTACAGATTTTGCATCTGCTGTCAGGAAGATGGCCTCTCAGGATTCTAGCATATGGAAGTATGATAGGACTGGAGTAGCTGATGCTACTGTTGGATCTAGTAGAAATTCATCTGTCTTGGCTAGTTCTTACACTGGTGGGCAGAGCAGGGGATTTTATGCTGATAGGTTGCAGAACCGAGGTTCCACACGTGCAGCTCCCGTTTGGCTTGAAACTGGAGAAGCAGTTGGTAATGTTTTCCTAAAGCAGCCAATATAATTTTTGAATGTTCATTGGGGAAAATAATTTCTGCACGTCTATGTCCTTTAACTTTGTTGAGATTGCAGCAAATGTATATTCTGAAATGCGGGAAGAGGCTCGTGACCATGCACGCTTACGTAATGCATACTTTGAACAGGTATGTGGTATACATAATGATTGCAAAGGTGGATAGACGTGTAAATGTGAACTCACTTAAATTTGCACTCGTATTAGTATGTAAAGCCACAAGGGATAGTACTTTAGCCCTCTTCTCCCAAAAACTCCACAAGAGAAAGAAGAAAGAATGCCACGAACGTGTAATGGATACATGTGTAATTTACTTGTTAAGGAAGTTAACCTGGAATTGGGACCAATAATTGATGATGATCCTTGGTAAGTTCTTAAAGGTGTTGATGGTGAAGTTAGTACTGATTTTTTTTTCTTTCTTTAATATTGGAGAAATCCCCTATGGGTTTCTGGTTCGACCCTCCTTCCAGAATTAATACCCGGCTTTGTTTACTACAAGCTTCGAACCTGTGACGTCCGCCTTAACCCTCACATCTTATGCTTGCATCTTTACCACTGAACCAAAGCCCTGGGACTTTTAGATTAGAAGTGGTTATCTGCACTTTCTATTTCATCACAATGCTACAACTGCTGTTGCAAATTGCTAAGGCCATGTTATTGTAGAATTATCATAATGTGTTGGCTGTTGCTCAACTTCCAAAAATAATGTGTTAGCTGTTGCACCTAAATAACATTTGATATTTAGCTTCACTGCATCACGAATCCTTTTTAGGATTAAGCATCATTGTGGCAGGAATTTATTCCATTATGATCATGTCAAATAAAATTGGCTCTCTTACGAGGCACTACCAGATCCTTAATCTTTGTAACTGTGTTTATGAGTAGGCTCGTCAGGCATACCTTATTGGTAACAAGGCTTTGGCCAAAGAACTGAGTGTCAAAGGACAGCTGCACAACATGCAGATGAAGGCAGCTCATGGGAAGGCTCAAGAATCTATATATCGCCTAAGGTCTGTTTTTATCCTCCACGTGAATGGTCTGGCACCCTAAACTCTTTATATTAATGTTTTTATATGCCGGTAATGTCCTTTAACCAAAATTTTGGACTCTAGAATTTTCACAATCTTAATCTCACTCAGACAGCAATTTTCTAATTCTTCTGCTCCGCACGAAGTCAAATTATCTTCCTGTTGATTTCCAGCATTTTTTAATTTTCATGCATGTGCTGCTTAGGCAGCTTTACAATCGTCAGGTGCTGTGCATTTCAGCTTCTCACTGTGCGATGACACAAAATGACATATAGAGAGGCATGTTAATGCTGAAGAAGTTTCGTGCATCAGTCCCTCCACCCCCCCCCCCCCCCCCCCCCCCCCCCCACACCCACNCCCCCCCCCCCCCAAACAAAAACAATGATGAAATGTCTTTTTCCTCGACGTAATTTTTTTATGTAAAGAATATTTAGATATCTCTTTGTGTGCGTAAAATTCTTTACAGGAATCCAGTCAGTCCAGAGATGCAGGGAAATGGGAGAGGACAAGAGAGAATCATAGACCTGCATGGGCTTCATGTTAGTGAAGCTATTCACGTCCTTAAGCGTGAGCTGTCTGTGTTGAGAAATGCTGCCAGATCAGCAGACCAGCGAATACAGGTTTATATTTGCGTTGGAACAGGACACCATACAAAGGGTTCGCGGACTCCTGCTAGGCTTCCCATTTCTGTCCAGCGTTACCTGCTAGAGGAGGGCCTTGATTACTCTGAGCCACAACCTGGCCTTCTTCGAGTTGTGATATACTGAGTCTTGAAGGTATAGGAGTTTTTGACACAACATTACCCTAGAAAATCCATCAGATGAGAGGAAAAAGAAGTTTGGGAGAAAAGGAAAAAAAGAAAAAGAAAATTGTTGTACCTGTAAATGGGGGGGGGGGGAATGACAATTAGTGCAAATTCTGGAAAAGAGGAAAATGAAAATGTGAAAAAGAAGGAAAGAAAATTGTATCATTAAGATTTAGTTGTTGGATAGGAGGATACCTTTTTGTAGTTTGTGGGGACCTGCATCGGCCCCTTGCCATTTTGTAATTTTTGTAACTTGGGTTCATTCTCACATTCCTTTCATCTTTGATTAGCCGATGTAACTGATAGAATTCTTTCACATGAAAGTTCAAATTCATCAAAGTGTTCAGTGGCTCTGGAAAGAGCATTTTCCACCGAAGTTATTGTTGCAGGGAGCTCGGGGTAAAACGTCCTTTCTTTTGGAGTTATCATTTTATGCATGTGTGCTTTAGTGGGAACCTTGTAAAAGCTGTAACCCAGTTCAAGATGTCCCCAGTTAGCGTATCGTGATTATGAGTAGTAAATTATCGTTAGTATGGTTATATTTAGATGGTGAGAACCACATACCAGGAATGTTATAATTGAGGGATTTCTATCTAATTCCATTACATGCTAACTGTGTTTTAGATCACTCGACAAGATAAACTCGACTCTAAGTAGAAGTTCGCTTCAGTCTTAACTCGTGCATTTGAAACTTAAGGATTTAACTAGCCATGCAATCCCCATGTTAAGTTGCTCCTCTCGCTAGTCTATGTCAATATTGCAGATACAAGAAAACTTTTTTAGTATCGCAGATAGAAGACCAGTAGGATCAATGACAGAATCTAAAAGTCCTCTCTTTTATCTACAATATTGACAACATTATCAAGTCGTGATTAGAATCCTTATATCCCAACCAAGTCTCAAGGTTCATCCTTATCTTGATAACCAACCAGAACCCCACGTGTTTTCCCAGGAGTGGCGTTAACTAACATTTAAAGATAGTCCTTGATTACGGCTCTAAAGCCATCTCCGATCTTGACCCAAATTTTTGACCCCATAATACAAATTTTTCATTTCGGGGATAACTTACTCTGATCATTTCCCTATTTATTTCTCAAAAAAAAATATTTTTTTTATTCTTCTCTCTCTTCTATATTATATTATTATCTTTCATTTCAATTTTTATTTTTTAACTTCTATTAAACAAATTCTATCTTTTATTTTCATTAATTTGTAATTTCCATTAAAATAATTTCATAAAATTTTAAATAATATATAATTTATACGCAATTATTATAGATTAACTAATAATTCAAATAAAAGTGAAATCATTGTGATACAAGATTAATCAAATACATATTACATAACGATAAAATTCAATCGAAATACTACATAAATATTCAACTTCAACCTTTAGTATTCTTCCATAAATGATCTATTAATGCATTACAAAGTGCAAAATGAGCTTCTTTGTCCTTAATTCTTCTATGTCGAGCTAAAAATTTTTGAAATTGTTGATTTTCATCTACTGCCATTTCTACTGTTGGAAGTGGACTTTCCAAATCATCTTGAATTGGTGAGTTAAGATCACGCTCATTCTTGATTATCATATTGTGCAGTATAATATTGTCGATTTTTTGGCTTGTCGTGAATTTATGCGATAAGAACAACGAATAATTTATAAAAGAAGTCAACAATATCAACCCTCACAACCACAACAATCCACGACGTCATTCACTCAATACTACAATGATTTTGGTATACCTAGAGACGACGTACCTCCCTACTAAGTTACTATGCTATTTATCGTAGTTTAAATTTTTATGTATTTTCAATTTTAGCAACATCTAATATTTCATATTTGCAACATTTATTTTTTGAGATGATTATATATTTTTTGTACAATTATAACTTATAATAAAATTAACTCCAAAGTTAAAATGTAAATTAATATTATAAAAATATTACATAAATATAATTAGATATTTTAAAAAGAGTTAAATAATAATAAAATAAGGGTGGATTGGAGCAACCCAATTTTTTTGCCTATGGCCTAAGAAAATTTTGTTGGACAGCCCTATGCATATAAAAGTTAGAACTACTTTTCCCTGACTGTAACATCATAATCATAAAATATAGAAAAGAAGCTACAGATCATAAACATAGTTGCAACTGGAATTGTAGGGGAAACTCAAAGAAGAGAACCCCTCCAAAAATAGGCGTATGCCACTAAATGCAGCGCGCACACGGTATTCTTTAGTAAAAGGCGAAAGAATAGTTCGCTTTGTGCTCACTGCGTGGCTGCGTGAGTTGTTCGGTCGCCCGGTGCTTCCCTTTTATATTGGCACAAAGTCTGGTTTTACTCTTTCTTTTCGATGTGGTACGTGCATCACTCTTTTTTGCCCTTTAAAGCTTCAGAGTATGTTTCTCTCTCCTTTTCTTTCTTTGTTCTTCTCCTTCTTCACCAGTCCTGCAATTACAATATGGTTGGAATTTACAAGTTTTTCAAAATAAAAACAATTTTTGCGGTTCTGCATGATTTGTAATCTGATATTCCATTTCGCTTCAGTTTCTAAGTGATTGTGAAGAGATATATATATGCTCACAAGCTGATCGACGAAATGCTGCACAGAATGATTTGGACTAAATATATTGAATTTCAGATCCAGGTTGGTTGTTAATTGTATAATGGAGGACTCAATTGGCAAAATCAGATCACAAAGCAGGTCTAGGTTGTTTAAATTGCATGGTTTATGCTTATTTTAGGTTAGCCTTACAATGGCGTTGAGTAGTATGAGGAACCTTGTACCTCGAGCTAAGATATTGATAGCCAGTAAAACTGGAATGATGAGGTTTTATCACGGCCCAGAAGAATTCCATGAGGAGTCTTTGCCTTCTGAATGGTATGAGAAAGCTTTCTCAAAATTAACAAAATTGAGCCACTTGCTAAAGAATGTGGACTTAGTTGATGGTAAGCTAGTCAATGTTAATGACCGCGCGAGAGTTTATGATGAGAGCTTGGAACAAAAGATGTCTACTTTTAAATCACTGGCTAGGACCTTTGTTGGGTGTCCGTCAATGCAAGAAAGGATGAAGAAGAATGTGATGGAAGCATTAGCTGATTCACAATGCGACCAGCTCGTGTATTTCAGTAAAGCTAGCGAGAGGGAATCTATTACCATTGATTCCCTCACAAAAGTGTCAAACTTCTTGAATGTGTCTGCTCAACAAAAGAAGTTTGTCAGGCAATCAGTATGTGCACAGGTCACAAAGTACCCGATATGGACAGGGGCACTCGGGGAGATATTGACTGGACTGAAATCTGAGATAGATTTTCTAAGTAGTAGGTGTCCAAGTAAAGAAATTAAAATGGCGCAGCAAATAGTTGCAACTTGTCAAAAGTTTTTAGAAAGTGCCACTTCTTATGACCCTGAATCCACTTCATGGATGCGCCTCGCACCTGCCAAAGGTGTGGAGTCACCCACTTCTCACAAGTGGGAAGATGTTCTTGAAATGTTTCTTGACCTTATTAATTGCTTGAGTGAAGAGACAAAATTAACTTCGGAGGTTAAGAAGCTTGAGGTCATGAAAGAAGGGCTTTATCAGATTAGGGATGTTCTGATAGACAAAAGCATTGGATATAAGGAAACTCGCCACCAGGAGAGTTTAGTGCACAAGAAGTTGAGTAAAACATTGGGTCACTCATCACAATGTGTGTTCACACTTCTTCTTTATTATATTTATGGCAGCATATGGGATATTGAAGTTGAAGTTTGTGGAGGACTTTATGCAATTGGTCGCGGGGATAAATGCCGTCTGTGCATGGGAAAGATCTTAACATCCAATGAGCACAATATACTGCAGAGTGGGGTAAAGCAGCTAAGCAGAGTTCTGGGGCTTTTCAAGTTTGTATGGGAAACAGCAGGAATGAAAGGCGACCTAGAAGTACAAGGCCATTTGTGGTGCATTGGTGCGGAGAATAAGTCATTTACCTATAGAAACACTATGTTCTTGCTGCATTCTATTAGTTGCTGATGCCAGACTTGTATCGTAGGTTAGTATGTGATCAACTATTTGCTGCCATAAAAAATGCTTCTCCTCTTGTCATATCATTTTCAGGTTGTTAGTTATGATGGGGAAACTTTATTGTCTGAGTTACAACACAATCATCAATTCATCTGTTTTGTTGCAGATGGTCTAGTCAGACACTGCATAAATTGTTTTTGCTATTTAAATTGTAACCGATTGTAGTGTACTTGCCTTGGTTTATGATGTTATAGGACAATTAAATGTTAGATCTTCCTCCTTTTTTTCTTCAACTTGCACAGGCTGGACCAATCTTATCTTGAAAAGGGTCATTATAAGAAAAGACTTGCTGCCATATTCCACCAAGTTTTGATAAATTTGTGAGCTGAACTCCTTCAACTTAGTTGGTGATCTTTTACTTGCTGCTTATGACGAGGACGCGCTTATCTACCCATTCATATATTTGAGGTTTGGAAAATATGATGAATCTCAGGCTGCTCTACGCGCTTGAAAACATGAAAGCAATGGGGAATGTTAATGATGTTTACAGTAAATAAAGGTTCAAAACTATTGAGGAGAATAACACAAATAAGATACTTTTGAGGCACTATTGATTTTTGACCCTGGTACAGAAGTTTTTGGAAAAAAGTAGGGTGCCAGAATTTTAAAGCCTCTCCTGGCTATCGCCAAAATTTTAGCAAGTTATGCTGATCATCAGAGTTTCTAGCCAAATCCTGGCCACAATCAATGGTAGGATGTGATCGTGATGGATGTCATAGTGTCTTTACCTATGTAAATAATGAGTGCTAAAATTATATTGTTTCAAATCAATGCTGGTTTTCATCGTCCAACCGTCAACCAAACCATTTATTTGACCCGATATCCCCTGTTAATATCAAAATTCTTGAAGAAAAGTATAAATAGAACTGGTCGGTAAACGGCTTTTGTATTGTCATATTTGGTCAGAAAATTTGAAATTTGCAAATTTTGAAAGCAGTGGAACTGCACTCCACCATCTGAATATACTCGGCCGCTTATTAATAACGTCTCTAAAATATGGTTTTATTTTAAGATTGTAGCTAATTACATTCTAAGAATTCAGTATGAGTTCTGACTTTTTTTTGTTAGAACGTCACAATTTGGAGCAGATAGATTTACTATAATTCCCATCCCCAAGTAGAATTGTGTGAAATTAGGCATCATATCCAATACTCTCTTATTCAGGGGAAAAGTACTCTTATTTTTGAAATGTTACAAAAAAACAGCACTGCCCCATTAACTAATACTACTATCTTTTATAAATAAACTTTCAACTTTCTAGAAGGAGTACAATAATGAATTAGTTGAGGTAATACATTTGCTCAAATTATATCAGAAAAATAAAACATAATTACAGCTTCTTCAGTGATGCCTGTTTTTATATACAAAAACGGTGCAGGTGCCCTCTCTTTCAAGTGGGATTCACCTCTTTAGCCATCCTCATTCCCTTCGGTCCGAGGTTCAGTTTAGTTTTATCGTAGTAGATGCTCAATGAAATGCCGCATAAGTATGTTTTGGGACAAAATACCGAGATGCTGACAATCAGATGTACTGCCCAATGCAAAACAAAAGTAGATGGCTTGAATCCGGGCCATTGAATATAATAGTAGTAGCTTGAGCGAAAAAAGTTTGTTTAAGAATTTGGTAGGAGCCGCACGAGCACAGGCCCCCACTATCACAAATTATGACGTAGGCTCGACCACTTGGACCGATCTTAAGCAAGTACCCCTCCAACCCACTACCACAAATTATGACGTAAGCTCGATCACTTGGACCGATCTTAAGCAAGTACCCCTCCAACCCACTACCACAAATCATGACGTAAGCTCGACCACTTGGACCGATCTTAAGCAAGTACCCCTCCAAAGTGGAAGTCACCAACCTAGGCCTTGGACCTTGTTAATCGCTCATTGACCCTGTCCAGGTAAGCATGTTTCATTGTTGCTCCTTGTCATGATTTTATACGCCTCATGGTGCTCTATTTTTGCTTTTCTTTTCCCTTATTTGGTAAGGAAAGCAAGAGTGAGCCATCCACTTTCTGCTTGTTTTCACTTTGCTTTTGTTTTGTTTTTTATTTATAGCACGCGTGATAGATAATAAACAGGTTTTTTTGAATCTCTTAAAAGTATAATAAGAAAAACCATCTTTTGGATTAAGGGTGCTGTTTAGAACCTGAAGTTAGCAAGAATGACAAAAACGTATGATTGAACTTACTGGGAGAAAATAATGTGCACCCCTGATGATGCTGGGCAATCCAATTTTTTGCTTTCGAAGTTAATTCTTAATTACTAGAACAAAAATAATCGATCTTAACCATAGGTCTCTAAAGAGGATAGCACATTTCTTGTCAGATGGTATGACATCCAGTTTCCAAAAGTAAAGTTCAGTTTGATAAGTGATGTGCATTTCTATTCTGAGAAATTAACTTAGGAAGAGCCCCAAATGGTTCAATTGTACTGAGGCCGCACCTGCAACGTGGTACCCGCACCTGCGGAGAAGAATAATGTCACTTGGAATCGCACTTGCGATGTGGAATCCGCATATGCGGAACCGCACCTGCGAGGATTTGTCCGCAGGTGTGGTCAACGGGCATCAGACATGGACAGATTTGTAAAATCACATTTTCCCAATCCCAAACCCATGTATACTCGACCTAGCAGATATTTTCAGTATCTTTGGGACATCTTTTGGCTTATTTTCAGTAGAGATACAAGAGGAGAACAATTTTTGAAGCTAGGGTTTGCACACACACTTGGGTTTTGAAGATTTCAAGCTTGTGGTTAAGGATTTCTTACCCATTTATGTTTATTTCTTCGTTTCCTTACTTTGTATTGAATATTTAAGTGTGTAGTATTTATTTCCAACAATAAATCTTGCTTATGGAAATATTTATGTTTAAAGTTTGGATTAAATACCTTGTTGTGCTTATGTATTGAATGATTTTTCATCTTTTATGAAGTGAGTTATTGTTTCTTTAATTATTCTTGTTCTTTAATGTTTCCGAAGGGATTAGCTAACCCTAGGACTCGCCCATTAACTGCCAATTAATTTTGGAAAAGATAATTTGGGGTTGGGAATGATTAATTAATAAGAACTTGAGGCTTTAACCCTCATTTTATAGATTCTACCTAGCAATAGGATTGAACTACTTGTAACCATATCCGAGTGTGCTTAATCTCTTAATTGGGTTAGAAATAATTCAATTAGGAAGTCTTGTTAGTCTTTGGAAGAAGCTAATTAAGAATTATTACCCGTGGCTAATTAACATAAACTCGCTCATATTTGTAAAATCGTGAAATAAATTGGATCGTTACTTGAGTGTAATTCCCGATGCGTCCATACTTGTAGCCATTGATCATTTTAATTGCTTTCTAGGTTAGTTTACATTTTCGCATTTAGGTATAAATATTTTCTAAACCAAATTCTAAGTGTTTGGCATTGCGTGATAATTCTCTTACATTCCTAATCGCCTACATATTATTCTCTGTGGGATTCGACCCTTGGGTTATTATATTTGACAATCGACCGCTTACACTATTTTAAGGTGTAATTTGAGCGTATCAAATTTTGGCGTTGTTGCCGGGGAAAAGTTGGCGTAATTTAGGTTGTTTGAGAAGTAAGCATAAGTGCTTTGGTCCAAACTTGTGAATATTTGTGTAATTATTTTTCTTACCTTGGTCTATTTTTCTTATTTGTACTTGTTTAGTTTCTTAATTTTTGATAAAAAAAAACGTCATCATATAATGAAAATTGGTCGGATGGTAGTTGTTCATACTTTGATGACCCTTGTCCTTATTGGGGAGGACCACACTTGTGGCAAAATTGTTTAAATTCTCTCGGGGATGGATTGTACGCACAATCTCAAACCCATGAGTGGAGTATTTGTGATAGGTGTGGTTGCCAAAATGGTCATTTGTATGATTGTATGTATTTGTCTGTCCCTTCCCCGATCCCTCGCTATGATGATTCTACTTTTTGTGATGAAAATTTTAGGGATGAGGAAGTGGAAGAAATTGAGCGTGGCCGAAGTGGAGAGTTCAAGCTCATGTTGGAGTGCTTACTTGAAGAAGGAAACAAAGAGCAAAATGCCTTGGAGGAGCTTTTGGAAAATAGCCTCCAAAATGAATTGGCACTTGAAAGGTTGCACTCACAAATGGTTGAAATGATCGAAGCTTTAAGGGTTCAAAAAGCCTCGGAAGTGAGTGATAGCCAAGAACCCTCCTTGGAGGTTGAAGTTGAAAATCCTTCCTTGGCACTTGGTCAAAACCAAGAAGAACTCTCAAATGCTCAAAATGAGAGGATGATGCTCATGTTGGAGGCCATTCTTGAAAATGAGGAGAAGCACAACTTTGCACTCGAGGAATTGAAACATGATGTGACTCAAAATGATGAGCACATCCGCACTTTGGAGGATCGAAGGAAATTATTAATGGAGGCTCATTATGCCTCTCAACTTGAAAGTGTGGAAGGAAGCCAAGAAGAGTCCAATTCCGAAGAAGAAAGTGAGCTTTACCTCGAGGAATCAAGACTTGAACATCCGCCAACCGACTCCACGAGTAATAGTGATGCCAAGAAAAATGAGGAATTAGAGTCAACCGGTGTAAATGACAATTTGGTGGAAATTGACTCTAGTCCGGGAGAAAAGGAGGATGTCAAAATTTGAAAAAAATTGCAAGTTGGAGGTTTGGAGTCACATTCCAAGCATTTTTCAACATTGGAATTGTGTGGTGATATGGAAGTTGAACTACACGAGTCAATGAAGGATTGCGAGGAGGAAGGACCAATACCATACATTCTACAATTTGAAAGAACAAGAAAGCAAAACGACATTCCTCACATGAAAGCCAAGAAGTGCAAAATGAAGAATTTAATGCTTGGCTTGGTCATCTACTTACCACCCCCACCACTCGTGGTCACAAGCTTGATTCCAAGCTAGGTGCCCGGTTCATATCGTCCAATGGGTGAGTGATTCCTTCGAGAACTTTCAGAATTCGAGCGTGCTGGCCCGGGGTTGGATGTTGGGAATTCTTCAAGAATGTCGAATTTATTGAATAAATAGGATAATTTCTCTACTTTGAACATGAATTGATATAATTGAACAATATTTGGCTAGTTACGAGTCCTCGGGTGTAGAGTTCGGAGTTTCGGGCGCATCCTTGGTCCGAATCTCCTTTCTAACTTTGTGAGGGGGAATCGTCCCCCTAGGTGAATTAATTCAGTATATGATATTATCTTCGGGGGCTACGTACGCATGAGGTGACAGGAGTCCGTGCGTAGCTATTATTATGCCATGTCCGGGTAGCCTAGGACCCATTAACATGCTTTATGTGTGTACCTGGAACCCTGCCTGTAATATTAAACTACTAACATGACCGAAAACGTGATTAAAAGTTTAAAAGAAAACTAGAGTTCATATTGTTAACCCTCTAAAAGGAGAATTATTTTCGCTATGAATATATGTGTACCTGGACTGGGATGTATCATGCATTATTAATAAATTGGACGAATGAGTTTCAAAAACAAAGATTTCATGTTTATTTTAATAAAGATTTATCATTTTCCTGAGAAAAACGGTTTTCTTGATAAAATACGAATTTATTATGTGGATATGTGTAACTTTGGGTGCCTGAGTCGCTTGAGTGATTCGCGAGCAGGAAGACCCTGTATTTGTGTATGTATACTTATGAGCACCTGAGTCGCATGTATGATTCGTGAGCAGGCTAGCCGTATTATATTGAGAGGTGCACTTTTGGGACGGGCCGATCGATTCTTCGGCAGTGCCCAGAGAGGATTATTATATTGAGAGCCGCACTTTTGGGACGGGTCGATCGATCCTTCGGCAGTGCATAGAGAAATTGAGAGATGCACTTTTGGGACGGGCCGCTCGATCCTTCGGCAGTGCATAGAGAGATTGAGAGCCGCACTTTTAGGATGGGCTGATCGATCCTTCGGCAGTGCGTAGAGAGATTGAGAGATGCACTTTTGGGACGGGCCGATCGATCCTTCGGCAGTGCATAGAGAGATTGAGAGCCGCACTTTTGGGACGGGCCGATCGATCCTTCGGCAGTGCGTAGAGAGGTTGAGAGATGCACTTTTGGGACGGGTCGATCGATCCTTCGGCAGTGCATAGAGAGGTTGACTATCTTATGACTCCGGCCGGTTGTCTTACCCTTGTGTGCGCATGACTATTTGGTACTATTCTATTGGTATTGGCTTGACATGTATTTGGGAAAAAAGGAAGTGTACATTGTTGTTTATTCTCAGTGATTACCTGGATTTCTGTACTTGATATGTACTCGTTGCTCACTGTCTTACATGTCTACTGTATTTCATCATATTCTGTCATATATTATATTGTCGGACCCTAGTAAGTGTCTAATTTGACCTCTCGTCACTACCTCTCTGAGGTTAGGCGGACGACTTACTGAGTACACATTGTTTTTGTTCTCATGCTACACTTGCTGTGCATTTTATTGCACAGGTACTTTCCTAGCAATGTGGAGTATTCAGAGACTTAGGCGAGCTGCATCATCCGGAGGCGATCCGAAGCTGACAGAGTCACCTTCATACTGTATTTATTTCATTTTAAATTTTCTTGTCTAGTTATATTTCAGACAGGCTTTGTAATGATTGTATAAATTCTTAGAAATTGCTCATGCACTTGTGACACCGGGTTCTGGGATATGTGTTGGGATATAATTGCTTAAGTGTAATCTTTAAACCATTGTTTTTAATTAACAGACTTTTATTTGGTTAATATGTAATTAAGTGAAAAGAAATATTTTCATAAATGTTAAAACCGGAAATTTATTTCAACTAATTAATGAGTTGGCATGCCTGACATGGATGTCCGGCGCCACCACGACCTTAGGGATTTTTGGGTCGTGACAAGCAACACTGATTAGCCTTTTCTCCTACAGTCTGCTAGTCTGATGCAGACCTCAGGGAGACCCTCAAACTATTTTTATTTACTTTTGATATTGTGCAATGGGAATATTTTTAGTTGGGAGTGGCTTTAGGAGCATATTGTATTTATACTATGACTTTGTGGATGTGCCCTTGCCGGGTGATGCGAGACTAAATTGCATAGTTTAACATGTGATATACCTCACATTTTATGCGCATTA
>ML304815.1:50778-66418 GCA_005239505.1 Nicotiana paniculata | reverse complement strand
TTTCTGTTTTCTTCTAACAGTTCTTCTGATTTTCTGAGTTTTAACACAGAAGCGATAACAAAAATAACAACCAAATTTACTTAAAATAATATGACACATAAAAATAATTTTATCAATCAAATTAAGTGAAACATAAACCACAAAATGTCAAACCCTAATTATCTAAAATGAAGTGGACAGAAATATCATAAATAAAGAAACTCTAACTAGCACCATCTAAATTATTTGAACCCATTACAAGAGGGTGTAGAGACAAAATGCAAAAAATATGAAAAATAAATAGAAATAGTAAACGCTAAAACTAGAGATTTAATTGAATTCATATGATCTCAATTGAAACATTTCAAAAGATATTTTAAATATTTGACCATAATGGCTTTAACCAACTAAGCAATAACTATCTAACAACAACAACATAAATTCATTTTTTGCCGGAATAGTGACGGCGGTTATCACCATAAGAGTGGCCGGATAAATTAAAAAATCGAACAAAAGGATGATAGTGAACTCTAACAATAGATGATTTAAGTTTAAAAGAAAAATTACCCTTTTGGCATATTTGAAGCCTTAACCCAATCAATTCAAAATTTGAACAACCTTTCACAAATGAATGACAAATGACGCGTTATCCGAGTGTTCACGGGTCGGGTGGGTTTTAATTAAATATTGGTGGACCTTTATTTATTTATCAAGGATAGCCACATTTACTTTTTAATATGGGACTATGCAATTTACCGGTAACAAAATGGTATCTATTGTTAATATGATTCCGAAAGGCTATACTTTTTTGTATCAATAAAATCACTCGACATTATGCTTTTCTCTGATAAAATAGCAACCATCAATAGAACGTGTGACCATGCGACTCCACAATGCACACCCCAGCGGCTGGCCAACCGGCGCGTATCGACCAACCAAAAGACCCGGCAGCAGATGGCTCCAACAATACGGTCCCAATTCCAACAACAGGCGACTAAAATGCAGCTTTCAAAGGGGAACTATGCATGCTAGCACCCAAACCAAGCTCCATGGTGGTGGCAAGACAAACAATACACAATGGCACTCCGGCGGTGATCTTCAAAGCAGAGGACTACTATGGAGTGATGGGCTGATGACTGCAAACTCACACTCGTTGGAAAATTTACACATGGCAGACCAAGAATTGAAGAAATTAGGCAAAATTATTGGAACAAATTCCTCTGAAAGGCAAGGTGAAAATTGGGACCTATGGTTATAGACATGTTTTCATAGATTTAAACACAGAATCAGAGTTCAATCAAGTATATTTTCGAAGATTCGTGGGAATCACAGGGAATTTTATAAGAATGTTCAAATGGTCGCCGGACTTTGACCTAAATGAAGAGACATCTTTAGCTCCGGTATGGGTTTTCCTGCCAGAGCTAAAATACCATTTGTACAATTGAGACTATTTGAAGTAGGTTTTAGCATAATTGGGAACCCTTCTCAAAGAAGACCTTGCAACCATTGTGAGGTCAAGACCAAACATGGAGAAGGTAAGACTGGAAGTGGATTTATCGTAACCTCTAAAAACATCAGTATGGGTGGGTGATGTCGCCCAAACTCACACCACTACTTTAGGTTGTGAGGCGGTCTGTAATGACCCGGCCGGCCATTTTGAAAATTTAAGTCCCGCTCGGCAGCATTTGATTTGGAGCAGCTTCGTAGGGTGATTTTGGACTTAGGCGTGCATCCAGATTTGGTTTTGGAGGTCCGTAGGATAATATGAAGCATTTCGGAAAAAATTTAAGTTTGGAAAGTGGAGAGATTTGACCCATAATTTACTTTGGTGATACCGGGGTCAGAATGCGATTCTGAGAATTGGAACTACTCCGTTATGTCATTTGAGACTTGTCTGCAAAATTTGATGTCATTCCGGGTTAGTTTGATAGGTTATGGCACGAGATTTAGACGTTGGAAGTTTTGAAAATTCATAAGTTTGATTCATGGTGCGATTCATAGTTTTGTCGATGTTTGATGTGATTGAGACCTCGAGCGGGTTTGTGTTAAGGTACAGAACTTGTTGGTATGCTTGGACAGGGTCCCGGTGGGCCTGGGTGTGTTTCAGACGAGTTTCAGATGGTTTCCATGGTTTTGAGGAGGTTTGAGTTCTGGTGTAATTGCACATGCGGCCTTGGGCACAAGTGTGATGGTCGCAGGTGTGAAGATGGAGACACAGGTGCGAGAGGAGCTGGTCTTGGCAGTCTCCGCAGATGCGGAGAATTAGGACGCATATGCGGCACCGCATAAGCGGATCCTTGGGCACAAAAGCGAGAGAGAGAGAGAGAGCGCAGGTGCGGTTGGTCATGCGCACCTGCGGTTGCGCAGAAACAACTAATTTTTTCGCAGGTGCGGTAATCCTGGTAGATTCATTTAAGTCGATTGTTTGGCCATTTTCTTCATATTTTGAGTTTTAAACTTCGGGTTTGGAGCTTCTTTTGGGGATTTTCAAGAAAATCGATTGGGTATGTGTTCTTCACCTAGAATCTAACATATTCCATGATTTTATCTTCATTTTTATCATTTAATTTGAGTTTTGAGGTGAGGAAAATGTTGGTTTTTGAAGAAAGTTTTTAAAATGAAAAATCATGATTTGAGGGACGAAATTGTATCAACATTTGATAATTTTAGCATGGTTGAACTCGTATCGGACTGGGTGTTCGAGTTTTGTAATATTTTTTGAGTTCCGAGGTGCAGGCCTGGTGGTCGACTTTTGGGACCGATTTCTAGATTTTTGTAATGATTGAGGCTTTACAATTCAGAATAGTTTCTTATAAGTTTTATTTGTGCTTTGAAGTTATTTTGGTTAGATTTGAGCCGTCTGGAGGTCTTCACACCCGAGAAGTTCACTTTAGATTACCTGTTTGTCTTCTTTGAGGTAAGTATCTTGCCTAACCTTGTGTGGGAGTACTGCCCTTAGGATTTGAATCTTCTATGTTGATTGTAGTCCGTGTACGTGAGGTGACGAGTACGTGCTCGGACTTATATGGTGGAAATTGGCCTTTTAGGGTTTCTAGGTTCTTGTATTCATTGAATATGTAGTTGTACTTGTATGATTACATTCCTTAATTATTAATTTCACATGTACCTGCTTAATTAGAATTAATTGCTTCATAATTTACTCCTATTGATATTTGATTCATACGTGCCTTAATTGAGACTGTTACCTCTTCCATTGCCATGTTTCCTTCCCCCTAACTGCTTATCCCTATTTGAAGTTGTAGTTATCCCTTTTTTGTAAATGTTCTCTGTTAATTGAGGTTATGGTGATCTTCTCGCTGTCTACCGTTAGTTGAATTGGCTGCATCTTCCCCCGTAATTGTCCAACCTCAAAAGAAGCTTAATGGTTCTATGCCTTAGTGGACTTGCCCTTATTTGGAATTATTGGACTCGTGTTAGTTTCTTGTTGTTGAACTGTATATTATGGGACTATTGTTACATGTTATTTTCTTCCTTGTTGAGTTGTTC
Organism: Nicotiana paniculata; assembly: GCA_005239505.1. Lineage (NCBI taxonomy): Eukaryota > Viridiplantae > Streptophyta > Magnoliopsida > Solanales > Solanaceae > Nicotiana > Nicotiana paniculata. The sequence goes on along the minus strand of ML304815.1, from coordinate 62,932 downwards.
TTAATTTTCCTGGTATTCCTTATTGTGGTTATATCTTGTGAACTAGTTTTACCTTTTCTTGTGCTCGAAGGGTCTTGAGTTGATTTATTTACCATACTTTGTATTATTTTCATTGTTGCTGCTGAACTTGTTGTGGTTATGCACGAGGTTTTTACCGTGCAGTTGTGGTTATTGTGATGCACGAGGTTTCTATCGTGCAGTTATTGATAGGCGATTTGCACGAGGTTTCTTTCGTGTTGTGGTTACTATTGATATTGCACATGCGGTGTGACAAGGTAGGATATATATAGTGGGTTGCGCATGTGGCAAGCAAGGGGGGGGGAACATTATTGTGCATGCGGGGTGAGACAAGGCGGGCATGTACTTTACTATTTGCACACTTGGAGAGACAAGGTGGATTGTGTCAGGGATTGTTTTGTGATGACTTGTCGTCACGACCCGAATCCTAACCCAGGTCGCGATGGCGCCCAACACCGTAGTCAAGCAAGCCAACATCAATATACTGGTGAGTTTCTTTTAATTTACCAAAACATTTCCAACACTTACATGGTTTAGATTTTTGACATTGGGCAAAATTAATAACTTAGGCAATCTTACGTAGAAATAATCATAATTTAATATTTATATCCCAAGAAAAATAATGTCTACTAATGTGTGTGCCAGGAACTAGTGTCACAAGTCTACATGCATACTAGTAGAGTAAATAAAAGAAGTAATAGTCCGCCCCACTGTCTCAAAATGGATAGACAAAAATAACAAAAGAAGGCTCCATAGTGCTGCTGAGAGTCGTCAAGAGGAGCAGCTCACCGTAGAGTCTAGACCAGGAATATATCAGGGACAAACTCCGGGCTGATACCCAGATGCACCCACCTCAAAAACTGTACAATTAAGTACAGAGCGTAGCATGAGTACATAAATAATATGTACCCAGTAAGTATCCAGTCTAATCTGGAAGAAGTAGTGACGAGAGGTCGACGTGACACTTACTAGGGTGAAATAATATGTTTTAAATGTAAGGCTAAGCAGGGATGGCAATCATGAAAAATAATGAAGACAGGAACATCAAATACCCTTTACAATTACATTTACGTGTCAAGTTCTCTAGCATACAAATTACCTAGTTTTCATTTTTCATGGTATTTAACAGACACATAATCACAGAACACCCGACATCTAACAAACACATAACATGTTGTGAACGTACGGCTGACAAAACGCAAAAATAAATGTGCTCTGTTGAAGGGTCGAATGGCTCGAACCATAGATGCATCTATTACACCGCTCACGAATCGAACATGCGACGCGATTGACATAATAGTAGGGCTACCCCGCTCGCGAATCATAAATGCGACACGGGTTCCCGTATATATACACATAGTTAAAATAAAATCAAGAAATTCAGTAGGGAATATACTTGCAGAGAAGGTTTCAATAATATAAATTTCAGAATGTAACCTCCTAGATGTTCACTTAATCATTCAAGGATATTAGGCAACCTAAATTAACATTTAAGATTATAGTTACGGCACATAAAACATGCTTGTGAATCCTAAACTCCCCGACATAACATAATATTAGCTACGTACGGACTCTCGTCACTTCGTGCGTGCATAGTCCCCCACAAATAAGGACATGCAATTATTTATATTCACCTATGGGGACGATTCCCTCTTACGAGGTTAGAAAGGAGACTTACCTCGTGTCAAGCCTACTTTCCGAGTCAAGAACGTGCCCAAAACTCCCAATTCGTCGCCCAAGAAATCGAAGCTAGCCAAACATCACATTAACAAGTCAATCTATGCTCAAAAGTCCCTAATTCTCCTACTTAAATAGTCATTTCAACCCAAATTGGAAAATCCAAAAATACACCCCCAGGCCCACATGCTCGGATTCCGAAAATTTTCGGAAGAAATACTTACCCATATCCTAAGGATCAATATTATGTAGTTTTGTTTGTATGATTTCATAACTAATACCTTGGTAAATTTTTATTTTATCAAAACCCTAGGCCTTACTCTAAACCCATGATTTCTACTAGTTTTGTGTGTTAATCTACCCAAGAATTCAAGTATTAAACTCACTTTATGGAAATAATTACTTACCTTACAGTATCTAGGTCGAATCTCTCCTTTGCAAGCTCTCAAAATCGTCCAAGTTGAAGAAAAATAGTTCAAGAATGGCTAAATCCCGTATTTTGAAAATCCTCACTGGCTTCAGGTTTTTTGCACCTGCAGCTCGAGGACCGCACCTGTGGTCTCGCATTTGCGAAAAATGGGAAGGGGCCCAGTGGTCGTACCTGCAGAAGAGAGTCCGCACCTACGGCTCCGCTTCTGCGGGAAATGGCCTGCACCTGCGGAACTGGGCAGCCCCCTCTGAGGCCGCACCTGGGAGGTGTTGACCGCACCTGCGACTGGTCCTTCGCAGGTGCAGTCGCACATGATCTGGTGCACCACTAGTCCTTTAAGGCTGGTTTTTTCCTCGCGCGATGCCCGAATGGCATCCGGGCCCACCCAAGACCCCGTCCAAATATACCAACAAGTCCTAAATCATAATACGGACTCGCTCGAGCCTTCAGAACGTCCGAAACAACTCTAAATCCTAAAATCATACCCCAAAACCTATTGGATAAAACTTAAGAACTTTGAGTTCTTGAATTCATTTTCAACACGCCGAAATGTACCTATACTACTCAGAATGGTACCAAATTTCGGAGCAAGTCCTAAATGGCATAACGGAACTATTCCCGGTCTCGAAATTCCGTTTGGACCTCGATAACACAAAAACACGTTCCAAACCTCAATTTGAACTTAATATGAATTCTTATTTCACTATTTGGCGCCAAAACGCTCCTGGGTCATCCAAAACCCGTTCCGAACACACGCCCAAGTCCGAAATCATCATACGAACCTACCGGAATCTTTGAATCTCGATTCGAGGTCGTTTACCAAAAATATTAACCGAAGTCAAACTTGGACTTTAAGGCCAACCTTAAGGAACTAAGTGTCCCTATACCACTCCAAACTCCTCCAAACCTCAAACCACCCGTCCCCGAAAGACATAAATCAGTAAAAGCAACTACGGGGAGTCTCATTTAGGGGCACGGGGTTCTAGAATGCAAAACGACCATTCGGATTGTTACATTCTCCACCTCTTAAACAAATGTTCGTCCTCGAACGGGTCTAGAATCATATCTGGAGTGCTGAACAAGTGTGGATATCTGCTTCGCATATCCTCCTCTGACTCCTAAGTTGCTTCCTCGACTGGTTGGCCCTTCCATTGGACCTTTACGGCGGAAACCCTCTTGGAAGTCAACTGGCGATCCTGCCTATCAATGATAGCAACTGTATCCTCCTCGTAACCCAACCTCTCATCTAGCTAAATGGTGTTGAAATCAACTACGTGAGAGATGCGTGGTATCTCCAGAGCATGGACACATGAAAGAACGGATGAACCCCTGATAAACTGGGAGGTAGAGCAAGCTCGTAAGCGACCTCCCCAACTCGTCTCAACACCTCAAATGGGACTATAAACCTTGGGATCAACTTGCCCTTGAGACCTTCAACAGAACCTTCTCGCCCTCCATAAATGATACATCACGCGTCTTCTGATCCGCATAACTCTTCTGTCTGGACTGTGCTGTGTGAAGTCTCTCCTGAATCAACTTTACCTTCTCCAAAGAATCCTTCACCATATCGGTTCCATATAGATTAGCCTCGTCAGGCTCAAACCACCCGATGGGAGAACGACATCACCGCCCATACAAAGCCTCAAATGGAGCCATGACAATGCTGGAATGATAACTGTTATTATAAGCAAAATCGGCCAAGGGCAAGAGCTGGTCCCACTTCCCTCCAAAGTCAATCACACATGCTCTGAGCATGTCCCCCAATATCTGAACTGTCCGCTCCGACTGCCCGTCCGTCTGAGGGTGGAATGTTGTGTTGAGCTCTACCCGGGTGCCTAACTCACTTTGTACTGCTCTCCAGAAATGCGAGGTGAACTGAGGACCTCGATATGATATAATGGACACAGGCACACCATGCAACCGAACTATCTCCCGAATGTAGATCTGGGCCAACCTCTATGAAGTGTAAGTAGTAGTTACATGAATGAAATGTGCCGACTTGGTCAACCTGTCCACAACAATCCACGCCGCATCAACCTTCCGCAAAGTTCGAGGTAACCCAGCTACAAAGTCCATAATGATACGCTTCTATTTCCACGCAGGTATCGACATCTGCTGAAGTAGGCCTCCTGGACCTGGTGCTCATACTTAACCTGCTGGCAATTTAGACATCTAGCCACATACTCCACTATGTCTTTTTTCATCCGTCTCCACAAGTAGTGCTGCCTCAAGTCGCGATATATCTTCGTAGCACCAAGATGTATAGAATACCGTGAACTGTGAGCCTCCTCTAGAATCCTCTCCCTCAGGCCATCAACATTAGGGACACATAAGCGACCCTGAAGTCTCAGAACACCATCCTCGCCAATAGAAACCTCCTTGTCACCACCCTGTAACACTGTCTCCCGGAGAACTGCCAAGTACGGATCATCAAATTATCGAGCCTTGATCTCCCCCAATAATGATGATTGAGCAACGACACGTGCAAGAACTCGACTGGGCTCAGATAGGTCCAACCTCACCAGGCGATTAGCCAAGGACTGAATGTCCAAAGCTAGAGGTCTCTCCTATGCTGAAATGAAAGCCAAGCTACCCATACTCCCCGCCTTCCTGCTTAAGGCATCTGCAACCACCTTCGCCTTGCCCGGATGATAAAGAATAGTAATGTCATAATCCTTCAATAACTAAAGCCATCTACGCTGCCTCAGATTAAGATCCCTCTGCCTGAACAAGTGCTGCAAGCTGCGGTGATCTGTATAAACCTCACAAGGCACCCCAAACAAATAGTGTCTCCAAATCTTAAGAGCATGAACAATCACCGCCAACTCCAAGTCGTGCACATGGTAATTTTTCTCATGAACCTTCAGCTGATGTGAAGCATATGCAATAAGTCGCCCCTCTTGCATCAACACACATCCCAAACCAATACGTGAAGCGTCGCAATAAACTGTATACATCCCTGAGCCAAAGGCAACACTAGAACTGGTGCTGAGGTCAATGTTGTCTTGAGCTTTTGAAAGCTCGCCTCAGACTCATCGGACCATCGAAATGGGGCATTCTTCTGGGTCAATCTAGTTAGAGGGGCTGCAATTGATGAAAAACCCTCCACAAGTCGGCGATAATAATCTGCCAGACCCAAGAAGCTCCTGATCTCTGTAGCTGAAGTAAGGCGTGGCCAACTCTGAACTGCCTCAATCTTCTTAGGATCCACCTTGATACCTTCTCCGGATACCACATGTCCCAAGAATGCCACAAAATCCAACCAAAACTCACACTTGGAGAACTTAGCGTACAACTTTTGTTCTCGCAAGGCCTGGAGCACAACTCTCAAATGTTGCTGGTGCTCTCCCAGGATACGTGAGTAAATCAAAATATCATCAATGAAGACAATGAAAAAAGAATCAATATAGGGCCTGAACACCCTGTTCATCAATCCATAAATGCCGCCAGAGCATTAGTCAGGCCAAAGGACATTACTAGGAACTCATAATGACCATATCTCGTACGAAAGGCAGTCTTCGGACCTTCCAGGCATGCCACCGGATCGTGACATTGATTTCTACATTGACTTAGCTCCAGGCACCCAACCTATATCTATTCCCCCATACCTTATGGCTCTGAATGAATTGAAGGAATTAAAAGAACAGCTTGAGGAGTTGTTGGCTAAGGGGTTTATCAGACCGAGCGTATCGCTGTGGGGTGCTCCAGTGTTATTTGTGAAGAAAAAGGATGGGACTACGCGGATGTGTATTGACTACCGCCAGTTGAACAAGGTTACCATCAAGAACAAGTACCCGTTGTCGCGCATCGATGATTTGTTTGACCAGTTGCATGGTGCTCGGGTGTTTTCTAAAATTGACTTGAGATTGGGGTATCATCAGTTGAAGATTCGGGACTCGGATGTTCCGAAGACTGCCTTTCGTACGAGATTGATTTCTGCATTGACTTGATTCAGTGCCATTAGCAACCTCAAACTACTGGCACTGAATCAATCGTCAGGGACTCGGCGGTGGTGTCCCGCACATAAGCAAGATAATCCAAACAACCCTTCTCGACCATACGTCGAGCCTTCAGGAAAGAAATAACTCGACTCGCTGCGCTAACTGAGGAACCTCTCCACTCCAATCTCGGCAACTCAGGCATGGCCAGAGTAACCATCTTGGCATGGAAATCTAAGACAGTGTGATAAGGGGATAACTAATCCATGCCCAGGATGACCTCAAAATCAGTCATATCAAGCAACAGGAGGTCCGCTCTGGTCTCGAACCCACAAAATGTAACCACATAGGACCGATATATCTGGTCCACCACCACAGAATCGCCCACAGGAGTGGACACATAAACAGGAGTACCCAAAGACTCACGAGGAATATCCAATAAATGAGCAAATAGTGCCGATACATAAGAATAAGTGGACCCTGGATCAAATAATATCGATGCATATCTACCGCATACTGAAATAATACCTGTGCTCACGGCATCTGAGGCCACTGCATCTGATCTGGCCGGAATAACATAGAATCTGGTTGGAGCGCCGGATGACTGACCTCCTCCTGAATGAACAGGAGCTGGCTGGACTCCCCCTGCCTGACCTCTACCTCTAAGATGACCTCTACCAACCTGTCCTCTACCTCTGGGTGGTCGGACCGCCGGTGCTGAACTCATAGGCTGGAAACTCTGCTGCAATGCCTTGCCCCGGAGCCTGGGACAAGTCCTCTTAATATGACCTAGATCCCCGCACTTATAACAACCTCTCGGTACCCTGGCCTGCTTCCCTGAAGGACCCTAAATAGCTGGAGGATGGTATGAACTCTCTGGCATAGCACTGCAATAAGAGTTAGAAGACCCCTGATGACCAGAATACCCACTGGAGGAACCCTGAATGGCTGGTGGGCGATAAGAACTCTCCGGCATAGCGCTGAAATAAGGCCTCGTGGGAGCACCTCGATGAGGTGGTGGGGGTGCTGAATATGGGGGCCTACTGGGCTGGCCCCTACCAAACTGAACTCTGCCTCTGGCTGGAGCACCTCTGAAATCCCTAGAAAATCTATCTCTCTTATCCTGCTGCCCCTGCTCTCAACCCCCCGATTGATAACCCTCAATACTACGAGCAATCTCTACCATAAGCTGATAAGGAGTCCCCATCTCCACCTCTCGGGCAATGTTGGCCCTAATACCTGAGTGTAACCCGGCTACAAATATCCGCACTCTCTCTGCGTCAGTAGGTAGTATCATGAGTGCATGGCAAAACAGCTCATAAAACCTAGCCCGGTAGTCGGTCACTGACATTTGATCCTGCTCCAGCTGCTCAAACTGATACCGTAGCTCTTCCCTCTTAGAGGGTGGAATATATCTTTCCAGGAATAACTAAGTGAACTGATCCCAAGTGAGGGGAGGAGAATCTTCTAGTCTGCCAAGAATGTAGGACTGCCACCATCTGCGGGCCCTGTCCTCTAACTGAAAAGTAGTGAAGTCAACTCCATGGGACTCCAGTATCCTCATGTTTTGCAGTCTGTCCCTGAACCTATCAATAAACTCCTGAACATCCTCATGACACTCACCACCGAAGACAGGAGGGTGTAGTCTGGTCCATCTGTCGAATAACTTCTATGGATCGCTGTCCGCAGCTGGTCTGGGCTCAGGTGCTGCTGCTACTGGCTGAACCCTGCCCACGGGTAGTGTACCCGGGGTCTGATAGACTGCTGCTGCATGTCCTGCTGCCTGGGCAGTAGGGGTTTGTGTCCCCCCTCCCGCCTGAGATGTGGCCAGATCCGCTGGAAATAAACCAGCCCGAGTCATGGTGTCCATGAACCGCATCATACAGCCCATGACCTCCTGGAATCCTGGTGCCATTATAAAGTCCAACGGGGCAGGATCTGCTGGGGGCACCTCGCCCTGCTCCTCAGTAATGGGATCCTCTGCTGGATCCGCTGGTGGTGCAACTGGAACAGCTCCGGGACGCCCTCGTCCCCTACCTTATGCCGATGCTCTCCCCCGACCTCTGCCACGGCCTCGGATGATGGGTAGCGGCCCCTCCTGGGTCCGGAACGTCGGCTGCGCGCGTCTTCACCATCTGTGAGAGAATAGAATAGAGTGAGATCTAGTATACCATCAACTGCACGATAGAAGATGAATAAAGAGAGGTTTCCTAACATCCTATAGCCTCCCGAAGATAAATACAAATGTCTCTGTACCGGTCCGCAAGACTCTATTGGGTTTGTCCGTAACTTTTGAGACCTACGTGAACCTAGAGCTCTGATAGTATGTTTTCACGACCCGAATCCCAACCCAGGTCGCAATGGTTCCCAACGCCATAGTCAGGCAAGCCAACACTTGGTTTAGATTTTTGACATTGGGCAAAACGAATAACTTAGGACATCTTACGCAGAAATAGTCATAATTTAATATTTACATCCCAAGAAAAATAATGTCTACTAATGTGTGTGCCAGGAACTAGTGTCACAAGTCTACAAGCATACTAGTAGAGTAAACAAAAGAAGTAATAGTCTGCCCCACTGTCTGAAAAGGGATAGACAAAAATAACAAAAGAAGTCTCCATAGTGCTGCTGAGAGTCGTCAAGAGGAGCAAATCACCGTGGAGTCTAGACCAGGTATATATCAGGGATGAACTCTAGGCTGATACCCAGATGCACCCGCCTTAGAACCTATACAATTAAGTACAGAGCGTAGCATGAGTACATTAACAATATGTACCCAGTAAGTATTCAGTCTAATCTCGAAGAAGTAGTGATGAGAAGTCGACGTGACACTTACTAGGGTCAAATAATATGTTTAAATGTAAGGCTAAGCAGGGATGGAAATCATGAAAAATAATGAAAACAGGAACATCAAATATCCTTTACAATTACTTTTATGTGTCAATTTCTCTAGCGTACAAATTACCTAGTTTTCATTTTTCATTGTATTTAATAGACACATAATCATAGAACACCCGACATCTAACAAACGCATAACATGTCGTGAACGTACAACTGATACAACACGAAAATAAATGTGCACTGTCGAAGGGTCGAATGGCTCAACCATAGATGCATCTATTACACCGCTCACGAATCGAACATGCGACGCGGTTAACATAATAGAAGGGCTACCCCGCTCGCGAATCATACATGCGATGCGGTTTCCCGTATATATACACATAGTTAACAGGAAATTAAGAAATTCAGTAGAGAATATACTTGCAGAGAAGGTTTCAATAATATAAATTTCAGAATGTAACCTCCTAGATTTTCACTTAATCATTCAAGGATATTAGGCAACCTAAATTAACATTTAAGATTATAGTTACGACACATAAAGTAGGCTTGTGAATCATAAACTCCCTGACATAACATAATAGTAGCTACGCACGGACTCTCGTCACTTCGTGCGTGCGTATCCCCCCACAAATAAGGACATGCAATTATTTATATTCACCTATGGGAACGATTCCCTCTTACAAGGTTATAAAGGAGACTTACCTCGTGTCAAACCTACTTTCCGATTCAAGAACGCGCCCGAAACTCCAAATTCCTCGCCCAAGAACTCGAAGCTAGCCAAACATTACATTAACAAGTCAATCTATGCTCAAAAGTCCCTAATTCTCCTACTTAAATGGTCATTTCAACCCAAATTGGAAAATCCTAAAATACACCCCCAGACCCACATGCTCACATTCCGAAAATTTTTGGAGGAAATACTTACCCATAGCCTAAGGATCAATATTATATAGTTTTGTTTGTATGATTTCATAACTAATTCCTTGGTAAATTCTCATTTTATCAAAAACCTAGTCCTTACTCTAAACCCGTGATTTCTACTAGTTTTGTGTGTTAATCTACCCCAGAATTCAAGTGTTAAACTCACTTTATGGAAGGAATTACTTACCTTACAGTAGCTAGGTCGAATCTCTCCTTTGCAAGCTCTCAAAATCGTCCAAGTTGAAGAAAAATGGTTCAAGAATGGCTAAATCCCGTATTTTAAGCAACCTCACTACCTTTAGGTTTTTCGCACCTGCGGCTCGAGGACCGCACCTGCGGTCTCGCATTTGCGAGAAAAATCTCGTACCTGCGAAAAATGGGGAGGGGACCGGTGGTCGCACTTGCAAAAGGGAGTCCGCACCTATGGCTCCACATCTTGGGGAAATGGCCCGCACCTGCGGAACTGGGCAACCCCCTCTGAGGCCGCACCTGCGAGGGGTTGACCGCACCTGCGAGGCGTTGACCGCACCTGCGATCTTCGCACCTGCGGCTGGTCCTTCACAGGTACAGTCACACCAGATCTGGTGCACCAGCAGTCCTTTAAGGCTGGTTTTTGCCTCGTACGATGCCCGAATGGCATCCGGGCCACCCGAGACCCCGTCCAAATATACCAACAAGTCCTAAATCATAATATAGAATCGCTCGAGCCTTCGAAATGTCCGAAACAACGCTAAATCTAAAAATCATACCCCAACACCTATTGGATCAAACTTAAGAACTTTGAGTTCTTGAATTCACTTTCAACACGCTGAAACGTACCTATACTACTCGGAATGACACCAAATTTTTTGAGCAAGTCCGAAATGACATAACAAAACTATTCCTGGTCTTGGAATTCCATTTGGACCTCGATAATACAAAAACACGTGCCAAACCTCTGTTTGAACTTAAGGGAATTCTTATTTCACTATTTGGCACCGAAATGCTCCAGGGTCATCCAAAACCCGTTCTGAACACATGCCAAAGTCCAAAATCATCATACGAACCTAATGGAACCTTCAAATCTTGATTCTGAGGTCGTTTACCAAAACTATTGACCGAAGTCAAACTTGGCTTTTAAGGCTAACCTTAAGGAACTAAGTGTCCTTATACCACTCCAAACTCCTCAAAACCTAAAACCACCCGTCCCTGCAAGACATAAATCAGTAAAAGTAACTACGAGGAGTATCATTTTGGGGCACGTGGTTCTATAACACAAAACGACTGGTCAGGTCGTTACACTTGTGATGGCCTCGGGGCATTCTTGTTGTTGTTATTCTTGTATTGGTATGTTTACCTTTGTGAGCCTGATCTTGTGAAATTTGTGAGAAAACATTTTACATGTTGACCGTTTCTTTCCTTATGTTACTAGCTGGTATAAACCATGTTCGGACACTTGCACAAGCATACACGTAGTTAAGCACCCTTATCAGTTAAGAGGTTTTGTGATATTGTTGAGAATAGATGGATATTCTTGTTTACTTGCCTTCTATGTGAGAATCATTTTATTTGGCACATGGGTCGTCAGTGCGATTATGAGGTGAAACAAGGGCACAAGATTCCAAATGTTAAGGTTAAGATATTGGGACCCGTGAGTGTGAATAGTCTGAGGTTTGGTACCTCGTGGAGTTATATTGACTAAAACACCTAATGTGAAACAGTCATTGTTGTTGTTGAGTTATTTATGTCCTTCATGTATCTGTGATTCGTATTTTGGGTTTGCTTTCATTTATCCTTCTGTGTTTGTATCCTGGTATTTCATTGATACTTGTTGTCTTCCTTTCCAATTCAATTACTGTATTGTTAGCCATAGCGCGTAGTCCTTATGTAGCTATTATACTTGTTGTTCCTATACTCATAATTGTTCAGGTTGTATAGTCCAATAGGTGTCTGTTCCTCGTCACTACTCCACGTAGGTTAGTCTTGATAATTGTTGGGTACCGCTGTGGTGTACTCATACTACACTTCTGCACATTTTTGTGCAGATTCCAGGTATTGCGTAGCCAGTTGATCATTAGCTAGCATCTCGGATTACTGTTATGGAGACTCAAGGTAAACCAGCTACAGCGTTCGCATGCTTCGAAGTCACCGTCCTATTTTGTTCATACACTATCTTTATTTATTTATGAACAGTTGTATTTAGAAGTTATAGTAAAATTTTGTAGAGCTTAGGACTTGTACTACCGGGTTTTGCGAAAGTGTATGTTATATGGAGAGTTCATTTCAGAAAGCATTAAAGGTTATTATTATTATGGTTGTTATTCAGTATCTTAGGTGCCAGCACGATACC